>JAODAL010038428.1:0-39223 GCA_025379985.1 Phyllomedusa bahiana
AAAAGGGGGGAACCCTACCTGGTAAAAAAAGGGGGGGGCATCAACCTGGCTAACAAAGGGGGGGCATCCCCTTTGGCAAAAAAAGGGGGGCCCATCTACCGGGCCCTAAAATTTGGCTCTACCGGGCTACGAGGGGGGCATCTACTGGCTACAGGGGGGGCCTCTACTTGGCTACAGAGTGGGAATCAATTTGGGCTAAAAGGGGGAAATCTACTTGCCTAAAAGGGGGGCATTTTACCTCCCTGAAAGGGGCACAACCGGGTTATGGGGGGGCTACTACCTGGCTTTCTTCCAAACCTTATCCCTTTAATGGCGTGGGTGTGGTTTTTTTAAAAGGGCGTGCCACCGACAAGAGGGGCGAACCCCTGAAAATTTTTTGGCCGGGGCGGTTTAAAGCGGGGCCGCCCCCCTAAAATTCCCCCCTGTTTTTTTCGATTTCAAAATTTTGGCAACTATCCCCAAAGGGACATTTCCCCAAGAAAACCCGGGCTACCCCTTTTGGGATTAAAAAGGGAAACTAAATATTTTTTCCCAAAACCCTTTTTTTCCCGATTTTGCTTTATTTCTAAGATAAATACACGACACCAATTCAAATAGGGACCAAAAAACAAAATGACAAATTGGGTAATGTGAAAAAAAATTTTTTTTACCCAAAAAAAATTAAAAACAACAGAATAAAAGGAAATTGGTACAATAGTAAAATCCCAAAACAGAAAACCCAAAACCCCATTTTTTTCCCAAATGAAATATAAAAGGGGGGGGGGGAAAATTTTTAAAAATAAAAATCCCCCTAAGGAAATAAAAAAATAACCCCCAAACAACCATATATAAAATAAAGGTTTACAAAACCCATTTCCCAACAAACCTATAGTTCCCCAAAGGTACTTGACTGCTAGGGTGCACAATAAATTGTACCCCTTTTTCCTGAAATAATAAAATTTTGCTGAACAGTGAAAAAAAAAAGAATGAAATACCCAATTACACCCCTCCAAAGGCCAGAGGAAAAACAGGGTACAAATAAAATCTTTAAAGACCCCCAACTGTAAAGCCCTTCGCTCAACCCCCCTTTCAGGGGGGGCAGGGGAGCACTGCCCCCGCCACTTTTACCGGTCCCAAAGGGTTTCGGGGGACAAAATTTTTTTTTGCCCCCTCAAAGGGGTTTAAAAAACCCTATGATCAGAGAAAATCTCTTTTGCCCCGCCCCCAAACAAACGACCATTAACTTCCCAAAAAAAAAGTTTGGACTCACAAGTGAGGGGTTGGTCCCGATGGGGTTAACAGGGGAGGGCCTGGAACCCCTTGTGAAGGCTTCCTTTAAACCGCCATTTTTTCTTTTTTAAACTACTTACTGCCCCAGACGGGAAAAGTGGGGAAACCCCCCATCTTGGAAACCCCCAAAAGAATTGTTTTACAATGCTTAGGCTGTATAAATGTTTGCACCCCCCTAGGGTAAAGGCGCCCAAGGGGGACTCAAAGAAAAACAAAAAATTTTTTAAAAGTGTTTTAAAAAAAATTAAAATTTAAAATTTCCCACCTTTTTGTCTTTTTAACAATTAAAAAAAAAAAATTTAAAAAAATTTCACGTATTTGGAAATCGGGAAAGGTCCATCAAATTAAAAATAAACAAAATTTTAGCCCTTTTCGCTGAACCCCCCGCAAAAAAAAAAAAAATTCCAAAAATCCCAAAATTTTGCTTTGTTTTTGGTCATTTCACATCCCCAAAAAATTGGGAAAAAAAAGTAAAAAAAAAGACCCATGAAATTTCTAAACTGGTATGAAAAAAAAAGAAAAATAAAAATGCCAGCAACTCCGTAAATTTCAATTTAAAATGGATGCTTTTTAAGAAAATTACAAATCGTGGAGTGTTACGATACTGGTTTTTTAAGGCTGGATCCAATGGCAGGGGGGAAAAACCCCAAAAACAAGGGGGCACTGGGGTCCCTTTATCGGAAAAAGCATTAGAAGGGGGGATCCAAGGTGAGGAAATAGCAGGAGCTGACAAACGGGAAGCAGGCACCGAGGTTTTCAGATAGGACTGCGAGGGAAGGAAAAAACCTGGAAGGGGGGATTTCCCAGGGGAGAGGGCGTAACTAAGCAGGAGCTGGACACAAAACTCCCAACAGGAAGTAACAGGCTTGAGGAGTTTATATAGGACCGGGGCAGGAAAAAAGGGAAAAAAGAAAAGGGAACCAGCTAGACACGATCCACCATCCTTTACCCGAGGGGAAAAATTAAGGGCAAACACAGTTTGCAAGTTCCACGGTAAAGCAGGAGCTTCCGGGCATGGAGATACATTAAGATTTGGAAACAAGAAAAACACTGGGCGCGTTTTTAAGTCCCCGCCCGGGCCCTTAGTCCCCTAGCCAACCCCAAAAATGATTGACACCATTAGAAAGAACCCTATATCCAAGTATTCAAAAAAAAAAAAAGTGATGGCTCTGGGAAGAGGGGCAGGGAAAAAAAATAAAAGTTAAAATCCCGTCTCTTTTGTCATTTTAAAAATAAAAAAAATAAAAATTCTAAAAAGTTACACGTATTTGTTAACGCAGGGGGTCCGAAAAAATCCCCAAAAAAATTAAAAAATAACATCATTTATCCCGTACCAAAAAACCGAAGAAGAAAAAAAAAAATTTCCAAAAAAAACCAAAATTACGTTTTTTTTTTTGGGATTTCCCATCCCCTAAAAAAAAGGGAAAAAATTTAATTTAAAAAGGGCCCCATGTATTTCCCCAAAATGGTAGCAATTTAAAAAATGCACTTAGCCCCCAAAAAAATGCCCCTCAATTTAAGTCGTAGGTTTTTAGTACAAAAAAGTTTTTGGTCGCAAAAAAAAGTCACCCCCAAGAACAAAAATTAAAAAAATTTTTTGGGAAATTGGTTTTTTGGAAACCAAAAAAATGACGGAAACCCCTCCCTGGTTTGGGATTACCGGATGCAGATCACGCGTAAAAATACAGAAAACACCTTTAATTTTTACCCAAAAGTGAAAAGCTGTAAAAGCAAAACACCCGCAAACATGGCGCAAGTACTTTTTTTTCACATTTTGACCCACACAATTTTTGTGTGGTTTCCCAGTATAATCTATGGTACGATGAATGATATCATTACAAAGTACATCTTGTCCCGCAAAACAAAAGCCCTCATATGTCTATGTAGATGGAAAAATAAAAAAGTTATGGCTCTTGGAAGGCGAGGAGTGAAAAACGAACGTATTAACCCAAAAAAATACTCGGTCCTTAAGCATACATGCCAACTCTCACGCTTTTGGCGGGGGGTTCCTGCTAATGGAGGTCACCCCCCGCCACCCTGGCAGAGTCAGTGAACCTCCCGCTGCCAACAGGCAGTGGACGTTCTTTAAATGACCGCGGCGCCGGAGTAGCGTCAGGACACTACTCTGGCGCCACCGGGCCGTTCCTATAGACCGGTGTGCGCTGTACATACACCTCAGTGTCGCAGGGGGTTTGACGCGCGGCTGCACTCACTCCCCCTGCGACGCTGAGTCGGTCGGCAGCCTCCGGACCTGGCCGCGCTGCAGGGAGCCGGGTGAGGTAACTAGATTATATTATTTTATTTTTATTAGCTAATGGGGGCATCAACCTGCCTACAAGGGGCACTGTCTGGCTAATGAGGGTACTGTCTGGCTAATGGGGGCATCTACCTGACTATGAGGCAATACCTGGCTACAGGGGGCAATGACTAGTTAATGGGGACATTGTCTGGCTAATGGGGGCACTGTCTGGCTGATGGGGGCACTGTCTGGCTGATGGGGGCACTGTCTGGCTAATGGGGGCATCTACCTGACTACAAGGGCCAATACCTGGCTACAAGGGGCACTATCTGGCTAATGGGGGCACTGTCTGGCTAATGGGGGCATCTGCTTGGCTACAAGGGGCAATACCTGGCTACAAGGGGCACTATCTGGCTAATGGGGGCACTGTCTGGCTAATTGGGGCATCTACTTGGCTACAAGGGGCAATACCTGGCTTATGGGGGCAATACCTGGCTAATGGAGGCAATACCTGGCTATAAGGGGACACTACCTGGCTACAAGAGGCAATACCTGGCTACAAGTGGGAAATACCTGGCTAATGGGGGCAATACCTGGCTACAAGTGGGCACTACCTGGCTTATGGGGCCACTGCCTGACTACAAGGGGGCATCTACCTGGCTGTAAGGGGCATCTACCTGCTTAAGGTCATACTACTCACACTGGCTATAATGGGCACTACCTGGCTAAAGGGGGCTACTACCTGGCTAGTGGGGGCAACAACCTGGTTTTCTTCCAGAGCCGTTATGCAGTTAGATGGAGTGGGTGTGGCTTTTTCAAAGGGGTGTGTCTCGCCAATAAGATGGGCGTGACCATGCGCGCGCCGCCAATTCAAATCTACTGCTTTTCCACTTTTAAAAGTTGGCAAGTATGCCTTTAAGGGGTTAAATAAGTATTAAAACATAAGGAAAACTCTACAAATTTGGGATCAATGTCATCAAACCGACCCCGCAGGATTGAGATAACTCAGCATTTATACCAACAGTGAACTCCATAAAAACGAAACCCGTCTAGAGTGGTGCAATTGCGTTTTCTTTTTTATTTTTATCTGCATATTCCACCCCACATAAAAAATTTTGGGGTTTCCCTGTACATTATTCGGTACGGTTACTGGCACCATTCAAAAGTACATGTTGTTTTGCAAAAAAAAAAAAAAGCTCTCATAGGTTTTTAGACTGGAAAAAGAAACTAAAAAAAAACAATGGCTCTTAGAAGGCGGGTAGGAATAAAAAAACATCTGAAAATGTCTGCGTCATGAAGGGGTTAATTTTTTTTAAGTTTCTCGAATCTGATTCCTGAGTTCACAGTCCTACTCTAGCTCAGGCCTCGCCTCATGCTCTAGGCCTCCCTAGCAACCAATCACGCTTAGCAACCACGCACAACCTCGACGTAAGCTCCGGCCAATCAGCGGCAACTGGCCTCCGCCTCTCCACCAATCACGGCTCGAGTGACCGAAAGATGATTGACGTGTCCAAGGATCCAATGACACGTTACTATTAAGCGGTCCAATCAGGAGACAGAGGAGGCGGGACAACGTGTGTTGCGAACGCGTTGATTGGCTGGAGACCGGAAATAGGAAGTCTAGTCGGAGAAGGAGGCATTTCCGGTTACACTCGCTGCTGATACGTGAAGGAGGAGACGCGAAGCATCAGGCGGGAAAGCGGAGGTGAGTGTTGGAGTGTAATACGTGTATAATGGCGCCGCTGGGGATGCGCTGTGGTAGTCGGCAGCGCCTTGTATACAGAGGGTACATAGACACATGCCGTATTATTACAGTGTGTATAGTCTCTAATGATCTGATGATTCCTCCCTTTCACCAATGGAATGTATCACTAGGTTGTGCTCGTCTGTATCCAGCTGGTTCTTAGTTATCTGTTCCTGGGAAAGCTGAGTGACCACCTCCAGTCATGACGTTGGAGGCAGCACTTGTATCTGATGAGACCAGGCAGACAAGTATACATGGCTGTGCAGGAGCTCAGGAGAGCTGGGTCATCTCCTATGAGGGATCTGCAATGGTTCTAACCAGTTATTGACTAAGTGCATGGGACCTATTTGCGCCCATTCCTCCATCAGGGGTAGGAGTAATAGTAGGTCAGCCTCGTATTAACCTCCCGGAGACTCCTTCAGTCACGGCTGCCGGAGGGTTCATCCTTCAGGCTGCAGCCAATCACAGGCCACAGAGGTCTTGTACAGGTGACGGTGTGACCAATCACTGCAGCTGTGACCTGAATGCACTGGGAGTGAAGGAGAAATGGCCGGGAGGTAAGTACGAGGTCCATCTTCTATATATAGATGCACTGTCGGTGAATAGATGTACTGCTCCGATGGACAGACGTGCACTGATCGGTCCCGGAACACCCCTTTAAAGAGAACCTGTCACATAGGTTATGCCCCCCTTGCTGAGGGCAGTACAAGCTAGTGACAGACCTGCTGTTTCCAGCGCTGTCCCTTATTCTGTAAGATGCAGCAGTTTTCAGGTTATTTAATGCTCAAATCTGTCAATTTCAGCCTGTTCTGCCATAAGAGTCTGTTTAATTCTTGCCCCGTCCACCTCACAACTGATTAACTTATTACTTTGAACAGGTAGAAACGTAAATAATTGTCAAGTGGGTGGGGCTTGCCCCTGCTCATGAATAAGCTGGACTCCTACAGCGGAACAGGCTGCAAATTGACAGATTTGAGCATTAAATGCTTTGAAATTGGTGCATCTTAGTCTGTCACTAGCTTGTGCTGTCCTCAGCAAGGGGGGCATCACCTATGTGATAGGGTTTCTTTAAAGAGGTTGTCTAACTACATTGATTCATCTTACCTCCGTCCTGTTTTCTTGGTTTCACTTTGAATTTAGGGGTGTTTACGGGCTTCCATTAGGCTGCAGTAGAAACCAGGTCTGTACAACCAGTGCTGGCAGCCTATCAGGAGAGAGAGAACTGGTCTTTTGCTATAGCAACCAGTGCTGGCAGCCTATCAGGAGAGAGAGAACAGGTCTATAGCTATAGCAACCAGTGCTGGCAGCCTATCAGGAGAGAGAGAACGGGTCTGTAGCTCTAGCGACCAGTGCTGGCAGCCTACCAGGAGAGGTTGAACAGGTCTGTAGCTATAGCAACCTGAGGAGCTGATGCAGCCCATACAAGAGGGGATATCTAGGAATAGGTAGGACACTGTTAATGGACACACATTGCAAAGTGACTTGGTTTTTGCAAGATCTTTAAAATAAAAAGCAGCGATCCTTGTAGTGAGACAACCCATTTAACCCTTAAAATCCTCCCTCTGTGCTAAAATAAATACCCCGTAGTTACCTCCCCCATTCCAGAGATTGTCCCCTCTCACTGATGATCTCACGTTTGATTGCATCCTGTGCTCTATTCTCTGTGGTATGTACATCATGTGACCGCCGAGGTCAGCGATTGGTTGCAGCATCATGTGATGTCATCAGTGAGGGATGACGTCACATGACGGTTTTTTACTAATTAAAACCAGAGACTGATCCGGATTCTTTTCTTTGCTGTTTTCATTTTTTGATTGTAGATATCTCAGTTCTGTTGTCTTGTCTATGATTATGGGGGCGGCCATCTTGCTGCTTTTAGCAGCATTTAGAGAGATGCTTTACAGCAGCTACGTGGACATAGGACCCTGTGAACAGGAGCAGACCCATTGACTTCTATATAGGAGAGTTTTCTAGGCTCTGTGACCTGGGAAGAAGTCAGTGTGCAGGGAGGGGGGAGCTGTGACATCTCCTATTGTGACTGGTGGATCCTGTATTCTCTATACACATTACTGTCACCTTTCAGTGTAATCCTGCCTGCACTGATAATGTTGCGACTGCTGAAAAGTTTTCTCTCTACAGAACAGGAAGTGTCAGACTATTAGGCCTGTTGGCCACAGTGAAAACTGCAGGACTTAAGACTTTAAAAAAAAATTTAAGTGATCTGGAAAATTAAAACACAACCAAAAATTCTTAAAAAATGTGTTTAACATAAAAACATGAGTTTATTAGGCCGTTATCTGATGACACATTCCCTTTAAAGGTATGTTCACATGATGCATTTAGAAGTGTTAGGCTACATGCACACAGCAGAGTATAAAATACTGATCACATTTTTTGTCTTGGGTTGTTGTTTTTTTTGCAGCAGTCTTCGGATTTTGGGGCATCCCCTACAATTGAATAGTCTTATAATTTACAGTTTTCTGGTGGCTTCTAGAACATGTTCTAAGTTTTTTGAACGGATTTCAAACTTCAAATCCAATCTCAGACAATCCGAACTGTGTAGACTACGGCTCGGATTTTCTATTGAGGTCTATGGGGGATGATTTACAGTTGGATTTTTGTGGATTATAAATACTGAGTGCACTTAAAAATCTGACAGTAAACCAGGGCTGTGAAGTCTCTGTCGTGGAGTCGGAGTCGGTACTTATTTGGCAGGAGTCGGAGTCGTCATAAAATCGACCAACTCCGACTCCCAAAATATATAATAAATTTTTCCAGTTAGTTCGATGCAAAGAGCAAGAGGAGTTGGGTCCGGCCAGTGCGACTGCTCCCATATCTGCAGCCTCATCACATGAGGAGTGTAATTGATGACATGGAGCAGGCAAAGCGCTGCCCCAGGGGAAAAGATTCTGCTCCCAGGGCAAACAGATTTCAGCAAAATGTTTCACCTGCTTTCAAAGAAGTAGAAGAGTTTAACATTCATCAAAACTGGCTGTGGCTGAGGCAATTCCTTTATACCCTGACATTGTTAGAGATGTTGCCCCTGTGGTCACCGCTTTACCCCCAACCCAAGTTAGTGTAGAGAGGCCGTTCCTCAGCCGGGAAAAATAATGAGATCAGATGTGAGGTCATGTATGCAGGATCTGATGGAGGCAATACTATTTCTCAGAACAAATTCAGAGACTCCACAAATGTTCCTGCAGGGTTTTGCATATTTACAATTTGTTTTGGTGTTCTAAAGTCTATCCAATAAATATATTTTACACTGACAAGCAAAAAGGTAACAATCTTTTGAACTTGTGACTTTCAGGCTCCATATCTCACCCTCCCCTACAGCTTGGTACATGAGGCTACTGTCATTTTATATACAGTCATCTTACCCATCTTATACATAAATTTGACTTGCAAGTATTTAGCGTCTGCTCAGTTCTGCAGATTCTTTCCTGTAACTGCATTGTTACTGTTTTGCTCCTAAAAATCAAAATGTTAATTTTTATTATTTTGTTAGTATTTGGTAAATCCACCTTTGGTTTTCAATACTGCCTGAATCCTTCTGGCCTGGATCAGATTCAAGCACATCTTGACCAAAATCTGATCCCAGGTCTCCTCTACACATTCCCAATGTTGGTGCAGACTGGAATTGGATACAAATACAGCTTTTTCTTCAACTCTACACACAAGTGTTTTGCTTGTCGGGGTCTGTTCTACCTAAATAGCTTGATTATTGTATCATAAGCTGGTGAACAGCCTGATGTTACCATTTTTCTACAGTAAAGTAGGAAAAGTATCACTCTACATGCGCCATGTATGAGGGAGTCGGAGGTTTGGCTTGCATAATTTTATTATATATATATATGTATATATGTATATATATATATATATATCACAAAAAAGAAAAGAGAGGTGCAGGGCGCACAATGGTGAAGTACGTAGGTATATATAAATGTATTGCTGGTTAAACAGGGGTGCTCACCTTTGTGTTGTGCGATTGCAATAGAGGCACAGCACTCTTATGCGTATGAAAAGCTCTCCTCTGAGCAGAGGACACGGCTGCTGTCAGCAACTTGACCTGCGAACGCCAAACAGGTAGCAGTGCCGGTGAGAGAGAGCCAGGTGCATGGGAAAAAAGGACCGCGGCGCTCGTGTGCAGAGAGGCGCAGAACAACTCCAAATTTCCTCGAAGTGTTTGAATTTATTAATAAAATGCAAAGGGAAACTTTAACACCTTTACTTAATAATAAACACACACACTAAAACCTAACGCGTTTTGCGCCGAGAAATCGGCGCTTCAACAGACGATGAACCGGCGTGAAACGCGCAAGGTTTTTTGAGGTTTTTTTTTATTATGTAAAGGTGTTAGTCTCCTTTGCATTTTATTAATAAATTCAACACTTCAAAGAAATTTGGAGTGTTCTACGCCTCTCTGCACACGAGCGCCGCGGTCCTTTAATATATATATATATATATATATATATATATATATATATATATATATATATATATATTATAATATAAATATATATATATATATATATATATTTTTTTTTTTTATTCCCTACCCCTATCTTCAGCTGAGCCTCCTCTTACCAATGGCCATCGTGGCACCATCATGGGGAGAGGACAGTGCAGGGATTTTACTCGGCTAAACGCCACAAGGGTAGACAAGGCACTTAAATTTATGTAATATCTCCTAATACTTGTTGCAGATCTGCTTGTAAAATGTGCATCGTGTGAATGACGGCTCCTATTTTACAATATAATCAATGAGAACATTGCAGCTTATTTCTGAGTGTTTTTAGTCACAAAATACACTTCTAAATACGTCGTGTGCACAAACCTAATGGCTAACACTATAAAAAAAATAAAACCTCACTTTTGACTTTATCAACAGGAAAAAGTGGCTCAAAAAAGTTTTGTGATTGTTGTTTTTATGCTCTGGGCGTCTTTTTATCGGTGATGTATGGTTTTAGAGTCGTTGCTGGGAGAGGGGCTAAAAGTTGTGGTTTGTGCTTATTCCTCTCCCCCCCCCCCCCCTTTTTTAAGCCCCGGGCCTGAAAAGCACTTAATGACCAGATCATTTTTGTAGTTTTTGCCTCCTTGCGTTTCAACAGTTGTAACTTTTATATTTTTTCAATGACGCAGTTGGATGAGGCCTCGTTTTATTCGAGACAAGTTGTACTTTATGGGGGAATAGGTTAAGTTCAATTATAAATAATTGCAGATTTTTTTAAAAAATTTTTTTTACACTATTCAAATTTCACACTTAATAACTTGTTAGATTAATTCTGCAGGTTACTACGGTCGTGTGGATGCTTAATGTGTGTAGGTTTTCTTGTGTCTGTAATGTATGCACAAGTTTTTATTAAATTATTTTTATTTTGTCCTCGGGGACACCCAGGATATTCTAGCCCCCAAGCCTTATTCTTAGAGACCATAGCCCGGGGCCGCGGGACCGTGCCTGGGTGGCTGGCTGCGCTCTGGGATCCCCCTTCTTGGGGTTACACACTGAGACTAACATCTCACTGATCGCCATAACTATTGATGACTCTGCCATATGATTCTCAATCCTACACTGGTAATTATTGGTCATCACGACTATTATGCCACGATTTGATAGACCATAGGGACAATACCACTCATCATATTTGTACAGGAGAGGATCACCTGTTTCGTGGTCTTCTCTCTGGCAGTCCCCTCCCGGATCTGGGGTGTCCCCTTGGGGCACGACTACCTATCCAAGGAGAGCATCGCGTCTGCCCTGGAACACAGAAGTGTCAACCCGGGCTGGCGTGGTGAGACTGGATATGTGGGGTGGTTCCTGGGGTTGTGGCCCTGGAGAACAACTAGGATACCTCTAGTCTCAGACCCGGTCCACGGGAGCCGCGGCCCTAGGCCCTGAGATGGCGACCAGCTGCGCTCGGTGACCACCTTTTGCGGGATGGCACGGCGCCGCCAAGATCTCACTGGTCATCATGGTTGATAATGACTCGGTTATATGGCTATTAGTTTTAAACTGGTAAATAATTATGACACAGTAGTCATGGCAACAATCTATGCTCATGTATTTGTAAACCACTGGAATTGTATTATTCACCATATCTGTATAGGAGAGGACCATCTGTTCCATGTTATATGACCTTTCCCTGGTTTGTACCTGCTGTTTTACATTCAAAAAATTTCTTCAAGAAAAACATGTTGGAAAAAAAAAATATTTATTTTTTTTTATTCTTTTTTGTTTACACTTTTTATGGTTTTTACTTTTTTTTTTTTTTTTTTTTTTTAAATCCCTTGAAGAGAGAACTTTTTACAATTATTATTTTTTTTTTTTTTAACACTTATTCATATATGCTAATACATTATAATCTGTCAGTCTGACACAGGCAGTGATCAGGACAGCACACAGTCTGCCCTGGTCCCTGGCTTGTTACGCAGACAGCCCTGGGGCCACTCTAGGTCCCCAGGGCTGACTGTGCAGCCATTCCCCGGGCTCTGTCGGGTCACCAGGTGTTTCCGATCACCGGACAGAGCAAGGAGACCCTTTGATTGCGCTGCGGTGACTATCTGCGGCAATCAAAGGGTTAAGGCACCGGAGAGCGGAGGTTTCCTCCGCTCCCCGGTGCTTGCAGGAGATGCTCTGGGATCAGGGCTGTGCAGTACAGCCCCGATCTCAGTGCAGCTGCGGCGCAGCAAACTCCGATGTCTGCAGCGACGCCATTAGACGTCGCTGCAGACGAGCGACCCGCACCAGCCGACGTCAAGAGACGGTGCGCGGTCGTTAAGGGGTTCAGTATGTTTCTCTGGCTCCGTTTACATGGACCAGTGATTGCATGCTGATAGTCTGACGCACAGAATACACCGTGTGGAAGCACTTTGTCTCACGGACAGTGTTGACGACATTGAGGGGGGAGAGCACTGGTGTTGGAGCTGGTTTGGATCTGTCGTGTACAGCATTGCTATACATGCAGTCCCCGTTCTGACTTACAACTGTCCCCTAGTTAGAGACAGGGACGTGTGGGGCTGACGGCACACACAGAGTCACGCCCCATAATGTCTTAGGGCTCTCATAGTACAGTTCTTCTCTTGGGATTCAGTCTTCCTACCGGCCACAGCGGGACTAGTACACAGTACTCTAGTCTTATGAGCCCACTCGTTCAAGTCAGTATTCCTGCCCGGCACAGCAGGTCGTAGTCTTCCTGCTGGCCGCAGCGTGGCACGACTTGATGGCACTCCTGCCGCCCATTACTGCGAGGCAGCGCGCTCCCTCACACCGCTCCACCTGCAGGTTGGCATTCCCCCTCCCTACACACACTGTAATAACTAATTAGCATTCATGTGCCAGCATGCCACACTGCACACTAATTGTATGGGCGCTGATTAGTACGTATGTTTAACCTGCTGCTGTGGCATGCTGACACTTGTAGTTCCACAGAAGCTGTAGAACTACAAGTGCCAGCATGCCACAGCAGCCAATGTTAAAACACCTGTACTAATCGGCAACCATATCATTAGTACACGTGTGGTAGAAAATGATGTTGTTTGTAGTTGTGGAACTACAAGTGCCAGCATGCCACATCGCACATGTACTAAATATACCTGTTCTGACTTGCATACAAATTCCACTTAAGAATGAACCTACAGTCCCTATCCCGTTCGTAACCCGGGGGGCGGCGGCCTGTACCTCGTTACCCCCAATTAGTAAAATCACAGCTCATATGGACAGTGAAGAGGCTGCAGGAGCGCCTCGGCCTCCTCAATCAGCTGGGGTGCTGCTGGTCGGGTCACCACTCCTCTAATATGGATAGGCCGTCCTTGTAATAAGGCCGGTGACCCCTTGTAATCCGTTTGTCACACATGGGGTTTGCTGCGCCCTTGCAGTGAGATCTGCACTGGACCGAGCCTCAAATGCACAGGTGTCAAACTGCGGCCCTCCAGCTGTTGGCAAACTACAACTCCCATCATGCATTTATATAATCTATAACAGTGGGCATGATGGGAGTTGTAGTTTCCCAATAGCTGGAGGGCCGCAGTTTGACACCCCTGCTCTGTTAGTAATGAGGTGGGGGAGGGGGGGTGTTTAAAATTCCCATCCTGAAGCAGCAGGACAATCACAGGTTTTACCCCTCGTGGACATGTTACTCCTTCACTATATTCCTGTCTTAGTTAAAGGGGTTGTCCATTGTTTTAATGCTCCGACGGTCAGTATCACCGCTGTAGCTGCTCCCCGCCAGCGGCATCACATTCGTTGATCACACGCCGCGGCAGCCAATCACTGACTGCAGTGTCAGGTGATTGGTGAATGTGATATCATTGGTGGGGAGCGGCTGCACAGGAACAGAGAGGACTTCAGAGATGTGTGCTCATTTTGTTTCATGACCGTAATGGGCAAAGCCTTTACCCGCTATGCCTCTGAGCAGGGGAGGATTGTGGGTGCTGGGGGTGCATTTATTTGATGCTTGGAGTTTAATGCTTCGGTTTCTTTGCAGTTGTAGAAGATGGGACGCAGGAAGTCAAAGAGAAAGCCTCCCCCCAAGAAGAAGATGACGGGAAATCTGGACACCCAGTTCACGTGTCCGTTCTGTAACCACGAGAAATCCTGCGACGTAAAGATGTAAGATGGTGCTGCAAAGTCATAGGGGGGCGCACCTTGTACCAGTTACCGGAGTCTTCTCAGCCTGTCGGGATCACAGCTTGTACGCCCCACTTCAGGGGCGTCATGTGATCTGTTTCAGAAAGGCTGAGAGGAGTCATGTGGTAACTCAAGGGACTCCATTATATTTGGGCTGGGTGGCCAATGATGAAATGAGATTGCTGGTGCCGCACCTTCTGCGCCATAGGACCCTGGTCTTAAAGCACGGGTGTCAAACTGCAGCCCTCCAGCTGTTGGGAAACTACAACTCCCATCGTGCCCACTGTTATAGATTATATAAGTGCATCATGGGAGTTGTAGTTTCCCAACAGCTGGAGGGCCGCAGTTTGACACCTGTGCCTTAAAGGGATTTTCTCACTACATTGGTTAGCTTTAAACATGTAGGGAAAGATAAATGGACTATTACCAAATACATTGCTTTTCTGATTTTGCTTCCCTTCAGAGCTAGAGTAGTTCTTAACTTCTACTTGTTTACACAAGCTTCCCTAGGTTACCAATCGACTCTCTGCCCTAGCAGAGACCAAGATGGTGGTGTCACTTCTTGCTGTGTCAGCACTTCACAAGCTTGCTTATCTTTCTCACTGACAAACTTTTAACGCTTTAGAGCGCTGCCGCCTTCTACCCTACTGTTAAAATTTCACCCCCCTCCCCCACGTTGTCAGTGCCCGTCAAACAGGTTCAGATAGGAATAGCAGATTTGGAATGTCAGTCCCTGCTATAAAACCACCCAAACCCTGAACAGGAAGCAGGAGCCTGAAGCTGTAGAACCACCCACAGCCTGAAAAGACCTGTGAAACAGAATGGTGAGGGCACCCCTTTAAAGACCAATTTTTGCCATGTATGAAGAAGCATATATGGTGTCCTTTATCTTTAAAGATTTTGGCAGTTCCCCTCCCCCTTCCTCTTTGTCGACTGTGTTTGGGGGATCATGTGACATCATTCATTATGGGGAAGTTGTCCCAGACATGTGCTCCTTATACGCTGCTGTCACTATGGAAAGTCTCTTAATTGGTTTCCTTTTTCCCCCGCAGGGACAGAGCTCGGAACACGGGGGTCATCTCCTGCACCGTGTGCCTCGAGGAGTTCCAGACGCCCATAACCTGTATCCTTGACACATTGTGCTGCTGGTATTACTCGTCTCCTTCCAGATAGGGGAGGCTGGATCCCTCCGAGGTTGGCTTGTCCTACTGTCGCAGATATAGGAAAGTGTTAATAGTCCACTGGGGTGAGATGAACGACAAGACTAATGGTGGAGGGGGAGTTGGGAACATAGAGGGATGGGTTTCATGGCTGCACGTTTCCTATAACCTTCCATCACCACTGACTGCGACTGCCATATCCTCCATGAGGAGCATTTTGGAGAACATTATAGACGACCCTATTCTGGACCATAGAGATTCTTAGTTCACACGTTTTGATAAAAAATATGTTTAAGCCACCCCCGGCTTACAACGGGATCTCAAGGCGGGTGGTCCTACTCTATCCTTACCTTTCATTAGAGCCAAATTCAGACTTCTCATTGGGTCAACCGGCCTCCATAATCCAGAGAAAAATAAAAAAAACACCAACCTTGCAAGCAATATATGCCAGTGGCATCCAGGTTCACATTGTGTTTTTCAGAAATGTTTTTTTGTGCAGAACTATACATTGCATTATTGCTTTTAATTTATACAGGGAGGAATGGATGCCTCCATTTTGGTTTCTTGCACCCCGCCCACCTCCACAGGCTGTTATATCAGTGCAGTATGCTTGCAGGGTTGGTCCTTTTTTTTATTTTTCTCTCTGGATTATGGAGGTCTGTTGACCCAATGAGAAGTCTGAATTTGGCTCTATTGAGAGGTAAGGATAGAGTAGGACCACCCGCCTTGAGATCCCGTTTTAAGCATTTTTTTGCTCAAAACGTGTGAACTAAAAATCAAAAAGTTTTTTTTTCATGTATGATAGATAGCATAAATGCTTCTTTAGAGGTTTCCATGTATTTTATAGCCCTGTTCTGGACCATAGACCCAATCACTGCATGATGAAAAGTTCTGCAACTGTCTATGCCAGGCTCAGTAAGTCAGATGGGACTTGAGGGACACCACGTCCAGAAGCTGCAGGGTTCTAGCTCCTTTCCCATGAGCATTTTTATTATATTTAACCCTTTATGGACACGGTCCTTTTTGGTTTTCGGTTTTTCCTCCTCGCCTTCCAAGAGCCAGAACTTTTTAGAATTTTTTCGATCTACCTAGACGTATGAGGCTTGCTTTTTGTGGGATGTACTTTTTAATGGTACCATTGACTGTACTGGGAAACCAGAAAAATTCTGTGGGAGTGGGACATGAAAATTGCGCCATTTTTACGAGGGTTTAGTTTTTTTGTGGAGTTCAAGGTTTGATGTAATTCAAATAAAAATTGAGCAGTGCAGCCAAAACAATTTAAAATGAAATGATGCAGGTCCCCGCTGACGGGCGGCAAACAATGCAAGCACAAAACAGCAGCTCTCTACAGACGCTAAGGCACAAAGGGCCGCATGTATGAAAACGGACTAGGTCTAAAACTTTCACTTTGTTGCCCAAAGAAATCAATAAGAGCAACTGACTTCTGTGTCTGTTTGTTAGGCCAGAGGTCGGGTCCAATAGGAGGCTGGACAGTATTACACCGACCAGTATAATATAATGCACTACATAAGTAAGGGGGTGTATTATATCAGCAACCAAATGATTGCATGTTTAAAGGGAATGTCGCCAATTTTTTTTTTTTTTTACTTATTAAATCAAGCCCCTGATCCATATTCTTTTCCTCTCAGTTGTTTTTATTTCCTGATTGTAGATTTCTCTATTCGGCCGTCTATATAGGATTGTGGGGGGAAAGACATTCTTGCTTGCACTGCTTTAACAGCAGTCAGAGATACTTTACAGCAGCTTCATGCCCATAGGATTCTTAAGACAGATTCTGTCCCATAGACTTGTATAGGAGAGTTTTCACTGTGAAGGGAGGGGGGGGAGCTGTGAGATCTCCTCTTGTGACTGGTGGATTCTGTGTTATCTGTACACAATGGTGTCTCCTTTCAGTTTGACCCCCTTTGTGCTGATAATGAGCAACCAGCTGAAAAGCTCTCTCTACAGAACAGGAAGTGTCAGACGATGATTAGGCTTAGTGGCCAAAGTGAAAACTGCAGGACTTAAGAATTAAAAAAAATATTGAAAGTGATCTGGAAAATTTTAAAAAAAATAACCAAAAATTCCTAAAATATGTGTTTAACATAAAAATGTGAGTTAATAAGTCATTTTTTGACGACACATTGCCTTTAAGTCTTTTAGTGGAACTAAAAAATGGTAATACAAAAAAGTTTGAAGACATAAGTAAAATAAAATTAGACATAAGATTAAAAAAAAGAAATTCACTTTTTTTTTTTTCCCTAACAAAATTCCTGTCTATGGAATGTAAACAAAACCTCTACATAATTGGTATTGAAATTATTTATCGCACATGGTGAACAGCATAAAAAAAAAAAGTTAAAAATATGGTAAGATTGCAAATCTGGTTTCAAAAACTCATAATAGTCTTCCGTACCTAAAAATGGTGCCGATAAGAACTAAGTCATCCTGCAAAAAAAAAAACCCCAAGCCTTTAAACAGATCTGTCACCAGAAAAATATAAAAATGCTCTTGGTCTCGGAATACAGAGGCACATTTTTATTTAAAAAGTATTTTTGTTGTTCAAACCCATAGAATAAAGTTACCGCAGTGCAGTTATCGTCTGGTGAATGGCGGTAATTAAAAATGCAAAAAAAACTGTGGCAGAATTACTTTTTTTTTTTTTTCTCCCCTTTTAGTCCTTCATGAAAGAGTTAATAAAAGTTAAACCCCCCCAAATTGTGCTGTCAAAAATAAAACCCGACTCTGGTATGGTTATTGCGACAGAACAATAAGTTACGGCTCTCGTAAAGTGATGCTAGATAAAAATGAAAAATATCAATTGGTCCTTAAAGGGTTAAAAAAAATTATTATTTTTTTTTTTAATTACATTTTTATTATCGGTAAAATGGCAAAAGGGGTGTGTTTGATGTTATAACATGGGCTCACTTGTCCTGTATATGACAGTTCTAATGTTCTGTTGTATACAGGCTTTGCATTCACTGCCTATAATACCGTGCCCTCACTAGGGTGTAATAGTTGTACTAACAGGGCAGCTACGGAGGCCTTCACAATGGCAACCAAATGGTACACCACGATGGCAGCGGGACAGACCGGTCATGGACCATGGCCATATTCTAGGGCACGGGTGGGGTATGTTCACATGGCTGTTTGCAGAGTGTTTCCTTGCTCGGCTGCTGAGCTCCATTCATGGCCCCTTCAGTCAGTAATGTCCAAACGCATGAAAGAGTTACATTTTAGGAAAGCAATCAAGGCATGGAGGTCTCCACACCCCTACATGGTGCCTCTTCCTAGTGAGACACATATGGCCCCTTTTGAGCGGCCTATTACAGGGCCTGTGACCGGTGATGCATAGCACTGTGCAGGGCGGGCGGCGGGTTCCTTTGTGTCTGGTTATTACGCACCCTGGCTTTGGTTGGGTCCTTGTATACATATATACCCCACTGCCTATAGTTTGGGTAATTTGGTTGGGTCCTTGCATACCCCTCTGCCTATAGTTTGGGTAATTTGGTTGGGTCCTGCATACCCCTCTGCCTATAGTTTGGGTAATTTGGTTGGGTCCTTGCATACCCCTCTGCCTATAGTTTGGGTAATTTGGTTGGGTCCTTGCATACCCCTCTGCCTATAGTTTGGGTAATTTGGTTGGGTCCTTGCATACCCCTCTGCCTATAGTTTGGGTAATTTGGTTGGGTCCCTGTATATACACACATACCCCTCTGCCTATAGTTTGGGTAATTTGGTTGGGTCCCTGTATATACACACATACCCCTCTGCATATAGTTTGGGTAATTTGGTTAGGTCCTTGTATACACACGCATACCCCTCTGCCTATAGTTTGGGTAATTTGGTTGGGTCCTTGCATACCCCTCTGCCTATTTGTTTGGGTAATTTGGTTGGGTCCTTGCATACCCCTCTGCCTATAGTTTGGGTAATTTGGTTGGGTCCCTGTATACACACACCTACCCCTCTGCCTATAGTTTGGGTAATTTGGTTATGTCCTTGTATACACACGCCTACCCCTCTGCCTATAGTTTGTGTATTTTGGTTGGGTCCTTGCATACCCCTCTGCCTATAGTTTGGGTAATTTGGTTGGGTCCCTGTATACACACACCTACCCCTCTGCCTATAGTTTGGGTAATTTGGTTGGGTCCCTGTATACACACACCTACCCCTCTGCCTATAGTTAGGGTAATATGGTTGGGTCCTTGTATACACACACCTACCCCTCTGCCTATAGTTTGGGTAATTTGGTTGGGTCCTTGTATACACACATATACCCCTCTGCCTATAGTTTGGATAACTTGGTTGGGTCCCTGTATACACACACCTACCCCTCTGCCTTTAGTTTGGGTTATTTGGTTGGGTCCCTGTATACACACATATACCTCTCTGCCTATAGTTTGGGTAATTTGGTTGGGTCCCTGTATACACACATATACCCCTCTGCCTATAGTTTGGGTAATTTGGTTGGGTCCCTGTATACACACACATACCCCTCTGCCTATAGTTTGGGTGATATCGGGGCGCTGCGGATCTGTGTCCCTCTCTCCGGTTGTGTCTTTTCCTTCACTCTTCTTCCTCCCAGATCTGTCGGAGCCGGTGGATGTTTACAGTGACTGGATCGATGCTTGTGAAGCGGCAAACCAGTAGCGTTGTGCCCGGAGGGGGTCTCGTCAGTCTCAGCAGATGCCCTCTGTCTATTGGCCTGGATTTCTCCACTGACTTCCCGAGGACACGCTCACCACGCCCTCTGGTGACCTCCAGATCGCAACCTAATGCAGAACATTGACTGCCGGCGGCCGGGCCCCACAGGGTGTATTAGACCAGCGAATTTAAAGGGTGCTTCTTGCTGTTCATTTCTTCCCTCCCTCCTGCCCCCCCCCCCCTCCCCCTCCCCCCAGTTATGATTATACTGTTATTTATATACTTAGGTTCCAGGTCTATACACAAAGCACAGGGGGCTACATCCACCGCCAGACGTCCTACTCCGTTCACTATGTAACTGACTGACCTACATCCTGTTATACTCCATTCACTACCAGAGCTGCATAGAAATTCTTTCAGTAGTTGGCTCTCTAGGGCATCACATCTCACTGCTATGGGGGGCCCTAGAGAGGAGCGTACTATGTGGAGCATACTCTACTGTGGTGCTTTGCAAAAAATGTATACACTCTACTTCAGCTCTGGCTGGGTTTGGAGTATGTGTTACATCTTGCTGCTGTACAGGGCACTCTTTGCAGTGGTAAATTGCTCTAATTGTAGTGTCTGCACCACACAATGCCCACCACAGCCTTCTGCATTATAGGGTCTGCTTCTTAGGGCAGCTTTGGCTGTGATTGGAGTATAAGTAATGTCACATCGTTACTGTTTAGAGCATGCTCTGCAGTGGTGCATTGTGCTTGTAGTGTCTGCAGCACACTTGCCCTAATGCAGCTTTGGCTGTGACTGGAGTATATATGATGTCGCATGTCTCTAGAATACAGCGCATAATCTGCGGTGGCGTGTTGTGCTTGTTGTAGTGTCTACACCACACCTACCTTAATGCACACCACATCATCCTGCTTCCTAATGCAGCTTTGGCTGTGACTGGAGTATATATGATGTCACATGTCTCTAGTTTAGTGTATAATCTGTGGTGGTGTATCGTGCTGGTTGCAGTGTCTGCACCACACCTACCTTAATTCAAACCACATTATCCTGCATTATAAGACCTGTTAAATAATGCAGCTTTGGCTGTGACTGGAGTATATATGATGTCGCATGTCTCTAGTATACAGCGCGTAATCTGCGGTGGTGTGTTGTGCTTGTAGTAGTGTCTACACCACACCCACCTTAATGCACACCACATCATCCTGCTCCCTAATGCAGCTTTGGCTGTGACTGGAGTATATATATGATGTCACATGTCTCTAGTATACAGCGCATAATCTGCGGTGGTGTATTGTGCTTGTTGTAGTGTCTACACCACACCTACTTTGGCGCCCACCACTGCATCCTGCATTATGGGACCTGCTCCCTAATGCAGCTTTGGCTGTGACTGGAGTCTATGGTCCTTATGTATGAAAACTGTGTTGCCCCTAGCAACCAGTCAGAGCTCCTACTAACCAGAGTTCAGCTTTCCTTTTATCTTCTGGAGAGTGCTGATTGGTTGCTATGGGCAACAAAGAGGGTCTTCCTGCTAGACTGTTTTCGTACATAAGGCCCTATCTCTTTGAGGAACACAACATGAGGAAAATTCAGTATTTGCAATTTTTTTATTTTTTTAGAGCGGAGTCTCACATCAGCTGCCTCCTATTTGATGATAGAAGATCTGCAGTGACAACAGATCATTAACCCCGCCCATGTGTGTCCTAGTAAATTTAGCCCGCCTTTGGAGGTCCTCTAAGATGGCTCATGCAGGGGGTGAGGGGCGTCCTGAGCCCCAGTGCTATGTAAATTGTCTATAAATGATTAAGAAGCTCTCGTTTAGTTACAGGGTAAGGGGAAGTTCACGCAGCGTATCTGCGGCGCGTACAACGGCACCGAAGTTGGCGCCACAGATACGCTTCAAACAATTGTCACGTACACATAAACATAGAAATAATTTTCAGCTCCCCTATCTGAGGGTGCACGGACTCATGGGGGTTACTTCATGCCCAATCAAAGCTTAGAAAACGTCCTTTATTTCATAACCTATAAAAACGTCTAAGCAAAGTGTGGAAAAAGAGAATAGAGATAGTGACGCAGACGCGTTTCCAACTAAATCGGTCCTTGATCATAGCTGAATTGTCACGTACAGCACTATTGAGTGCAATGTATAACTTTTAAGGCCGTACATGTGATAGGACGTTGCGTTAAATTTACGCACTCGTGGAAAGCGAGGATAGAGTGACGCTGACGCGTTTCTTACCGAATCAGTCCTTAATCAGAGCTGAATTGCCCCGTACAGCCCTCCATTGAGTGCAATGTAAAATTTCATGGCCGTATTTGTTTTTGCCGCCGAGAAATACGTGGGATAGGACATGGCGTTAAATCTACGCACGTGTGGAAAGCGAGGGTAGAGAGAGACGCTGACGCGTTTCTGTCTGAATCTGTCCTTAATCATAGCGAATTGTCCTGTACAGCACTTCATTGAGTGCAATGTAAAAATTTTACGGCCGGGCATGTGATCGGACCTCGCGTTAAAGTTACGCACTTGCGGAAAGCGAGGATAGCGTGACGCTGACGCGATTCTTACCGAATCAGTCCTTAAACAGAGCTGAATTGCCCTGTACAGCCCTCCATTGAGTGCAATGTAAAATTTGATGGCCGTATTTGTTTTTGCCGCCGAGAAATACATGTGATAGGACATGGCGTTAAATTTACGCACTTGCGGAAAGCGAGGATAGAGTGACGCTGACGCGTTTCTTACCGAATCAGTCCTTAATCAGAGCTTTATTGCCCTGTACAGCCCTCCATTGAGTGCAATGTAAAATTTGATGGCCGTATTTGTTTTTGCCGCCGAGAAATACATGTGATAGGACATGGCGTTAAATTTACGCACTTGCGGAAAGCGAGATAGTGACGCTGACGCGTTTCCGACTGATGGCTTAATTGTCACGTACGGCACTGCATTGGGTGCAGTGTAAAATTTAATGGCCGGATTTGTTTTTGCCGCCGAGAAATACACGTGATAGGACATGGCGTTAAATTTACGCGCGTGCAAGCGTGTAGCCTCAACAGCGCAATGAACGCACAGGTACGCGCCGCAGTAAGTCGTGTGAACTCCCCTCTAAGGCTCTGTTCACATCTGTGTTGGAAGCGTCTTCAGAGGGAAAACGAATGGCAAGCCATGCCATGCTGGGACCCCATTAAAGGTCTTCAGGGATGTCAGGTGCTGTTGGTGTCCATCATGTGAAGGATCGGACTTGGCTTGAATGTTATCTTTCAGCTTGATTAACACAATTAGGAAAGCTCCATCCTACCTATAACCCAACCAACACCATAGAGCACACGTGTCAAACTGTGGCTCTCCAGCTGTTGGGGAAACTACAACTCCCATGATGCATTTATATAACCGTGGGAAAGATGGGAGTTGTAGATTCCCAACAGTTGGAGGGTCGCCGTTTGACACCCCTGCCATAGAGGGTCCACTGAGCCCGGCCTAACCAGACAGAGCAGCCTGCACAGTCCATATAAACCATGATGGACCCTGCTGACTTCTAATGGGGCCCAGTATCCAACACACATGTAAGCATAGCCTTAATGCTTATAATGCGGTTGTCAAGCCCCGTCTCCATTACAAGGAATCGGAAGCTCTTCATTGGTCCTAGCGTGATGTGTATTAGCTTGATTCTTCCACAGATGGCGCTGTCAGGTTAGTGCATGATAGTATAAGCAGATTAGGGGGTGGCCGCGGTCCCAGAGCGGCGGCTGCACCGAGACATAAGCCGTGACGCTATACTGTATACCCTTTTATTTTACCTTTCTGTTTATACACCGAGGTGATCCTGCGCGGACGTGTTAATTATCGGACTAGAAATTTTAATTTTGTTTTGTTAAATTTTATTTTGTAGATAATTAATGCAATTTTTGTGCCCCACAGACCTCGAGCTGTTACCACTTTGATGGAAAAGTGACTTTTTTTTTAAATAAAATGCTGTGAGGTATGAAGGTGTGATGAGGTGTTTATTGTAGAGGCCTAAGGTTAATCCACCTGAGTAATTATGTGTTACTGTGCTGCGGTATATATCCTTCAGTGTAGGCATCACCAGGTGATACAGATGACAACATGGCCGCCTGACTAGTGCTAGTATATATCCTTCAGTGTAGGCATCACCAGATGATACGGATGACAACATGGCCGCCTGATTAGTCATAGTATATATCCTTCAGTGTAGGCATCACCAGGTGATACAGATGACAACATGGCCGCCTGACTAGTCCTAGTATATATCCTTCAGTGTAGGCATCACCAGGTGATACAGATTACAATATGGCCGCCTGCATTTTCCTAGTATATCTCCTTCAGTGTAGGCATCACCAGGTGATACAGATGACAACATGGCTGCCTGATTAGTCATAGTATATATCCTTCAGTGTAGGCATCACCAGGTGATACAAATGACAATATGGCCGCCTGATTAGTCATAGTATATATCCTTCAGTGTAGGCATCACCAGGTGATACAGATGACAACATGGCCGCCTGACTAGTCCTAGTATATATCCTTCAGTGTAGGCATCACCAGGTGATACAGATGACAATATGGCCGCTTGACTAGTGCTAGTATATATCCTTCAGTGTAGGCATCACCAGGTGACAGGACAATATGGCCGCCTGACTATTGCTAGTATATATCCTTCAGTGTAGGCATCACCAGATAATACGGATGACAATATGACCGCCTGATTAGTCATAGTATATATCCTTAAGTGTAGGCATCACCAGGTGATACAAATGACAATATGGCCGCTTGACTAGTGCTAGTATATATCCTTCAGTGTAGGCATCACCAGATAATACGGATGACAATATGACCGCCTGATTAGTCATAGTATATATCCTTCAGTGTAGGCATCACCAGGTGATACAAATGACAATATGGCCGCTTGACTAGTGCTAGTATATATCCTTCAGTACGCATCACCAGATGATACGGATGACAACATGGCCGCCTGATTAGTCATAGTATATATATATCCTTCAGTGTAGGCATCACCAGGTGATACAGATGACAATATGGCCGCCTGACTAGTCCTAGTATATATCCTTCAGTGTAGGCATCACCAGGTGATACAGATGACAATATGGCTGCCTGATTAGTCATAGTATATATCCTTCAGTGTAGGCATCACCAGGTGATACAGATGACAACATGGCCGCCTGACTAGTCAGTAATTTAAGACGGCCATTGACTGGAAAGTTTGCTTCAGAAGGAACCAGTGTCGGTAAAATGAGCTGCATAGAAGATATCTGCAGCGGTTGCTCCTCTTACAGATGTCGGTCATGTATGTTGCTGCATCTATAAGCCATTGTGAGGACTGTGGCTGGTTTTGTTTTATAAGGGGTAGTCCTAATTTGGGTAAGCTCTGTTAGAAGAGCCTTCTGATGATCAAAGGGGTTGTCTCGCCATGCTGTTTCACCGAACCACAAGCCGCTTGAGATTCATGCTTCCCGTCTCTTCCTAGTCAGGATGTAGGTGGTTCTATGGCAGTAACTTTAAAAAAAAATGGGCTCTGTATTCACAGCTCTTCTAATTGCACTGACATGAGAGCAGGAGATCTTCTCTGTAGAGCAGAGAGCTAAAGAGCTCGACGTAAACAAAAGTAATTGGTCGTCTTTGTTAACGTATGTTCACATTGCGTCTTGCGGCGCCTACTTGTCCGTATCGCAAGACGTCGTGTGTTACAAGAACGCGCTGATCAGTGTGTTCTTCTTAAGCGCAGGGAGGGCGGCCCCATTCACTTTCATTATCCCTGCCGCGTATACACCGGAAAGAAGTGACATCACTTCTTTCTGCCGGCGTTCAGTGCGCAGCGGGGAAGGATGCAAGTTATCATAGCGCAATTACGCCCCAAAATACGCCCTGAAAGGCGGTGTGTGAACATAGCCTTGAAGGGGTTGTCTCACTATAAGGATTGCTGCTTTTTATGTTAAAGTTCTTGCAAAAACAAATCACTTTGCAATATGTGTCCATTAACAGTGTCCTACCTATTCAGAGATATCCCCTCTTGTATGGGCTTTATCAGCTACTCAGGTTTCTATAGCTACAGACCTGTTTGATCTCCATGAAGGCTGTCACAGCTGGTTGCTATAGCTACAGACCTGTTTTGATCTCTCATGAAAGGCCTGTCAGCACTGTTGCTATGCTAACAGTACCTGTTCAGTTCCTCATGATAGTCTGCCAGCACTGTTTGCTATAGCTACAGACCTGTTGAGCTCTCCTGATAGGCTGCCAGCACTGGTTGCTATAGCTACAGACCTGTTCAGTCTCTCATGATAGGCTGCCAGCACTGGTTGCTATAGCTACAGACCGGTTTGAGCTCTCATGATAGGCTGTCAGCACTGGTTGCTATAGCTACAGACTGGTTTGAGCTCTCCTGATAGGCTGCCAGCACTGGTTGCTATACCTACAGACCTGTTCAGTCTCTCATGATAGGCTGCCAGCACTGGTTGCTATAGCTACAGACCTGTTTGAACTATCCTGATAGGCTGCCAGTGCTGGTCGCTATAGCTACAGACCTGGCTTCTACTGCAGCCTAGTAGAAGCCAGTAAACACGCCCCTGAATTCAAAGTGAAACCAAGAATACAGGACTGAGGTAAGATGAATCAATGTAGTGAGACAACCCCTTTAAAGATAACACACTGTGCTCAAGTTGCCGGCGACATGTGGCGATGTCACTCCCTGCTCGAAGATTAAAGAGACGGGGAGAGCAGGATGGTAACTACAGAAACCTGTGTGCACTCAGAGCAGATAAAATCTCTCAGCAAAACAATATATTTGGAAAAAGTCTTCATTGACCGTCACCTACATGTTGAAAGTTAATCTTTTGTAGTGAGACAACCCTTTTAACAAAGTGTACAGCTGAAAGCAGGAGCTCTCAGCCGCTGAAATCTGTGGTGAAACCAAACTGCGTGTATTCACACTGTGCAGATCTGTTGCAATTATGGTTTTACCACAATTTTCCAGTTTTTTTTTTTTTTTACAGTAATTGGCAATGTGGGTTTACAAGAGAAGCATGTACACTTAATGTTTTACCTGTAAAAAAAAAAAAAACAAAAAAAAACACATTGCAGATTGTAAAAATTAACGCTTTTTTTTCCCCCTTGTGGGTTTTATGTGGTTTTTATTGCATCACAATTGCACCGTGTGAATACAGCCTGAAGGTGTAAAAGGGTAGTCCCGTTACGAGAAATTCTCTTCACTGGCCTCTTGTTGCTACTTGCGATCTGGCCCTGCATTGTCCCCCTTGTTCAAATGCAGGGCTGGATCGCAAGTAGCAACAAGAGGCCGTCAATCAGAATTTCCTGTAACAGGACTACCCCTTTAATTTGCTAACTGTCCCCTTACAGGGGAAATATAGCACTACACAGTGCCCAGTAAAGAGGTGTCCTGTTATTTTTATTCATAGATTTTTTTTTTTTTTGATCTGTTCACACGATGAGTATTTCAAGTTCGAAATGAAGCGGATCCTAACTTGAAATACTCGTCTAAAACCATAAGTAAACCATCCTCAATAGATAATGATTGTTGTAGTTCATACAAGCAGGTAATAAAAGGACTGGGTGGACTACAATACCCAGCAAGATTAGGCTTATTGAGTTTAGAGAAAAGACGGGGACGTAATAAATATCTTTATGTCAAGGGTCAATATAGAGATCTCTCCCAGGCTCTGTTTATACCCAGGATTGTATGCAGAACAAGGGGGCGTCCTCTACGGCAAGAGGAAAGAAGGATTCTACACAAGCATAGATGAGGATTCTTTACTGTAAGAGCAGCGAGACTGCCGAACTCTCTGCCAGAGGAACTCCGCATGGTGAATTCACTAACAGAGTTCAAAAGGGTCTGGAGACATTTCTAGATGTAATAATATAACAGGTTATAGTGATCGGGATTCTGGAGAAGGGTCTGGATACATTTCTAGATGTAATAATATAACAGGTTATAGTGATCGGGATTCTGGAGAAGGGTCTGGATACATTTCTAGATGTAATAATAGAACAAGTTCTAGTGACCGGGATTCTGGAGAAGGTTCTGGAGACATTTCTAGATGCAATAATATAACAAGTTATAGTGACCAGGATTCTGGAGAAGGGTCTGGATACATTTCTAGATGCAATAATATAACAAGTTATAGTGACCGGGATTATGGAGAAGGTTCTGGATACATTTTAGATGTAATAATATAACAAGTTATAGTGCTCGGGATTCTGGAGAAGGGTCTGGATACATTTCTAGATGTAATAATAGAACAAGTTTTAGTGACAGGATTCTGGAGAAGGGTCTGGAACATTTCTAGATGTAATAATAAACAAGTTCTAGTGTCCGGGATTCTGGAGAAGGGTCTGGATACATTTCTAGATGTAATAATATAAACAAGTTTATAGTGACCAGGATTCTGGAGAAGGGTCTGGATACATTTCTAGATGTAAAATATAAAAGTTTATAGTGACCGGGATTCTGGAGAAGGGTCTGGATACATTTCTAGATGTAATAATATAACAAGTTATAGTGACCGGGATTCTGGAGAAGGGTCTGGAGACATTTCTAGATGTAATAATATAACAAGTTATAGTGACCGGGATTCTGGAGAAGAGTCTGGATACATTTCTAGATGTAATAATAGAACAAGTTATAGTGACCAGGATTCTGGAGAAGGGTCTGGATACATTTCTAGATGTAATAATATAACAAGTTATAGTGACCGGATTCTGGGAAGCGCTGACTGGATTATCCGATTTCAGACTGGAGTTGGAAGGATTTTTTTCCCTAAAAGACATTATAGTGGATCCTGGAGAAGGGTCTGGATACATTTCTAGATGTAATAATAAAACAAGTTATAGTGACCGGGATTCTGGAGAAGGGTCTGGATACATTTCTAGATGTAATAATAGAACAAGTTATAGTGACCAGGATTCTGGAGAAGGGTCTGGATACATTTCTAGATGTAATAATAGAACAAGTTATAGTGACCGGGATTCTGGGGAAGTCGCTGATCCAGGGATTTATTCCGATTGTCAGACTGGAGTTGGGAAGGATTTTTTTTCCCCTAAAATGAGGACACTGTAGGTGGAACTGGATGGCCGTCTGTTTTTCAGCCTTACAAACTATGTAAGTGCGTGCTGTTCAGGAAGGGGCTAAAACTAGGGGTAAAAACAGGGTTCTTCCCATCTCACACATTGAAGGTATATCAAGATGTCACCAGTGTGCGAGAGGTGTGGATCCCAGAGGTGAACGAGCCTTGAAAAGTTTCAGTTCAGAATTGAAAGTAGGTTGCACTTTTGCACGGCTCTCCATTCTGTTCTATGCGAGTTCCGGGCAGAACCGAACATTCCGCTCCCCTGTCCTCAGAACTCCCATAGAACAGAATGAACAGTCAGGCGCAAGTGTGACTTTCCATTCTGATTGGAGACTTTTAGGCACCCATTCCCGAGATCAGTGCTGGGGCTTAGAGATAGGACCCACACCTATCAGCCTTTGATGGCATATCCTATTGATAGGAGAGCAAACTCCTTGGTGGGTGCACCCCTTTGAAGCCCACTCTGTTCCAGCGTTGCCTCTGTCCCCCCTGATGACGACATGTCACGTTACAGTCAATCACCGGCCTCAGAGGTCTCTTTCTGGATGAATGATGGGTGACTGCTTAGATGTCACGTGACTGAATGTGACAGTGGGCAGCGATGGATCAGAGCCTTTTGCAAAGGTGAATTAAAGGGGTTTTGCCCTGATCTATTGTTGACGTGGGATCCTCCAAAATGGGTATTTAATCACTTTTCTAAATATATGTCATTAAAAAAAGTTAATCATGTGAGAGCTACAGCCTGACTTCCATGCCCGTGGGTTCCTGACAGGTGTCAGTAGGTAGGACCAGGAGCTGATCGGGCTTGCCTGTTTGCACTTCTTATCTGATGGAAGGGAACATGAATGAGCTTTGAAGGGACTGGGGTGAAAGATCTTGTATCTTTTGTATAGAGAATCCACTGGTTGTAATGTAATTATCTTAGTAAACATGCCTACTCTCCCTGCAACACTGCTCAGCCCCCCTCCCTCTTCCCTGAAAGAAGGCTGCCTGCTGAGCTGATCTTCTCTCCTGAGCACAGAAGAGGGAGAAATAAAACGCATATAGCTTGTGCACAATAACGTTCTGCTCTGTGGATTAGATTTCACCTGTATTCACACATCGGGGCAGGTTTACTTATTAAATAGTAACAGCCATAAGTAACCTATAACTTTTTTACTTGGTTATGAGGGCCTGAGAGCCAAATGTGATACGATACTTAAAGGGGTTGTCTCACTACATTGATTCATCTTACTTCAGTCCTGTTTTCTTGGTTTCACTTTGAATTCGGGGCGTGTTTACTGGCTTCCACTAGGCTGCAGTAGAAGCCAGGTCTGTAGCTCTAGCAACCAGTGCTGGCAGCCTATCAGGAGAGACTGAACAGGTCTGCAGCTATAGCGACCTAAGGAGCTGATGCAGCTCATACAAGAGTGGATATCTTGGAACAGGTAGGACACTGTTAATGGACATATATTGCAAAGTGACTTGTTTTGGCAAGATCTTTAATATAAAAAGCAATTCTTGTAATGAGACAACCCCTTTAATAGATAAGTTGCATCTGTGGTGATCTGTGCACCGCAAATGGAGATCTGCAGCAGCTGTGAGCTGGAAAAAGGGGAGAAGTCACTAATATTGGCACAAGTGTGATGTGTGCAAAAAAAAAAAAATGCTACTTGTGTGTACCAGAGAATCGGCATACGTTGTGGACTCAATTCTAAGGATACGTTCACACGGTTTATTTGGACGCTGATTTTTCAGCACCCAAAGTAGCATCACAACCTCGCCTGAAATGCGCTTCTTCAGAAGAGGTTTTAGAGGCGTTTCTCGGCGCGGTTTTGGACGAGGTTTTCAACACTGTTTTCACCCATACAAATTAACAGCCAGGTCACAAACACACCCAGGTTCAGCGGTGAAAATGCTTCAAGAATGGACATGACGCTTCTTTTCCAGCGCCCAAAACAACTTTCAAAGAAGCGCGGAAAACGCACTTCAAAACCTCGTCGTGTGTGAGCTACAGCGCTGTTTTACATAGGAATCGATGAAATGAACTGGGGGCGTTTTGGATGCTATTGTGGGAGCGGAAATGCCCTGAAAACGGCGTCAAAATCAGCCGTGTGAACGTACTGCTCGGATATGTTCACGTAGCATTTTTTAATACGTTTTCCAAAGCGCTGCATAAAACGCATCCAATGTGCACCCAAAATGTACTGCGGGTTTGGATGCATTTTTGCTGCAGAAGAAACGTACCCTATAGTTTTAAATAGGGCGATTGCTGCGTCAAAGGGAATCGGGAAGTGACATGACAATGAACAGATCCGAAAGCCGCATGTAAAATATGCATCGGCGATCAGATGTCTGAGCGCCACTGCGTGTTTTACATTGAAAGCAATATAAATCACGCTGGATGCGGTTTTGGGTCCGAAACATAGATCTAAACACGCATCTAACAAACGCCGTGTGCACGTCCCCTAGCGGTTTAACCCCTTAACGACGACCTGCCGACTTTTGAACGTTGCAGGTCGTCTGTCTGCAGTGCCGCCAAAAAGAGGGGTTTTACGGCTCCCAGAGCAGTGACTGTGCTACAAACGGCGCTGTAGTTCACAGCTCAATTCCTAGAGCAGTGTCTGTAATCGCCGGGAAGTGGCGGAGACCTCCGATCACCGTTTAACCCTTTGATGGCCGTGGTCTGAGACTGCAGCATAATCCAAGGGGATTCCCCTCCTCCAGTGGGTGATTGGGAATCCCAGTGACCTGATGAAGCTCAGGGAATATCTATACGGTCAACCTCGAGGACCAAGAGTAGCCCCAAGGCTGTCTGTACAATAAGCCTACAGTCAGTGCACACTGTGTGCTGCCCGGACTGCAGCATGTGTCATACAGAAATTCTAATTTATTTCCATTCCAGATTGTAAAAAAAAAAAAAAAAAAAAGTTTATCCCTTAAAGGGGTTGTCTCACTACATTGATTCATCTTACCTCAGTCCTGTTTTCTTGGTTTCATTTTGAATTCAGGGGCGTTTACTGGCTTCTACTAGGCTGCAGTAGAATCCAGGTCTGTAGCTATAGCGACCAGCGCTGGCAGCCTATCAGAGAGATCGAACAGGGTCTTGTAGCTATAGCGACCAGCGCTGGGAGCCTATCAGGAAGATCGAACAGGTCTGTAGCTATAGCGACCAGTGCTGGCAGCCTATCAGGAGAGATCGAACAGGTCTGTAGCTAAAAGCGACCTGAGGGGCTGATGCCCGCCCATACAAGAGGGGATATCTAAGGGAAAAAGGTAGGACACTGTTAATGGACATATATTACAAAGTGACTTGTTTTTGCAAGATCTTTAACATAAAAAGCAGCGATCCCTGTAGTGAGACAACCCCTTTAAAACTATGCTCGCACGTCGTATTTCTGGGGCGTAATTATGCTGCTATACACTGAGTGCTATGATTTAACAGCATATTCTCCAGCACGTACTGTGCGCCCGGAGAAAGAAGTGACATGTCATGCCGGGGAAAAGGATCGGGCTAGGCTGCTTTAGGCCTCGTCCACACGACTTATTTTGCCGCGGATTGGCGCCGTACTGCGCGCGGTTTTGCCTGCAGTTCGGGCCAATCCGTGGGATTTCATTACGGTAATCCACTGCTCTCATAGAGAACAGTGGATTCCGTCGTTCCTCCCCGCTTGGCAAATCCGCCGGGCGGGGAGAAAGTGACATGCACATTATCCAGGCGCAATACGCGCCGTGGATAATGCAAGTCTATGGGGCCGGAGAGCCGCGCCCCTGCCGCGCTCCGGCCCCGCCCCCGTCCTGCCCCTTATTCACGGCGGATTTGTGAGCTGGATTGCGCTCACAAATCCGTCGGGAATAAGCCGTGTGAACACGGCCTTAGAAGTACTTGCTGACCAGCGTGTACTTCTAAATCAGCAGACACAAAGTATGTGTCTCTACACTGTGTGAACCTGGCCTTAATGGGATTAAAAAAGTATTAAATATTAAGTGTTAAATATTTAATGAATAAATGATTGTGCTTAAATTACACACACACACAAAAAAAACTACAGTATTGGGGATCCACACGATCATAACAACTTGTAGAATTAATCTAACAGGTTATTTAGTGGGAAATGTGAATGGTGTAAAAAAAATAAAAAAAATCAGAAAAACACTTTTTAGGTTTACGCTGCAAAAATGTTTTAAAAATATTCTATAGTAATTTATTTGTAAGCTTAAACTATGCCCCCCAGAAACATATACAACTTTTCCTGAATAAAACAAGTCTTCATACAACGGTGTCTCTTAAAAAAATTAAATTAATTTTTTTTTGTTTTTAACTTTTTTTTTTTGTTTTTACATATTTTCATATCACTATGAATATCTTGAAAAAAATCCCACAGTTCTCATTTAGGCGACTAGGCCTTATAATAGTCTGACACTTCCTGTTCTGTAGAGAAAACTTTTCAGCAGTCGTCTCATTCTCCGCACAGGCAGGATTACACTGAAAGGTGACACCAATGTGTATAGATTACATAGGATCCACCAGACACAATAGGAGATGTCACAGCTCCTCCTCCCTGCACACTGACCTCTTCCCAGGCCACAGAGCCCAGAAAACTCTCCTATAGAAGTTAATGGGTCTGTTCCTGTTCACAGGCTCCTATGTGTATAGATAACACAGAATCCACTAGTCTAAATAGGAGATGTCACAGCTTCCTCTCCTCCTCCCTGCACACTGACTTCTTCCCAGGAAGAATACAAAACGACTGTCAATAGACATTGATCTGGGGCACCATGCAAAATCTCACCTTGCGGGGTGTCCTTGATCATGAGGAAGGTGAGAGATCAGCCTAAAACTACACGGGGGAACCTGTTATTGATCTCAAGGCACCTGGGACCACAGTCACCAAGAAAACCATTGATAACACATTAAGCCATAATGGTTTAAAATCCTGCGGTGCCGGCAAGGTCCCCCTGCTCAAGAAGGCGCATGTGCAGGCCTGTCTGGAGTTTGCCAATGGACACCTCGATGATTCTGTGATTGGGAGAAGGTGCTGTGGTCAGATGAGACAAAAGGTGAGCTCTTTGGCTTTGTTTGGAGGAAGAGAAATGCTGCCTATGACCCAAATAACACCGTCCCCTCTGTCAAGCTTGGAGGTGGAAACATGTTTTGGGGGTGTTTTTTTCTGCTAAGGGCACAGGACTGCTTCACTGCATCAATGGGATAATGGATTGAGCCATGTACCGTAAAATCCTGAGTGACAACCTCCTTCCCTCCGCCAGGACATTATAAATGGGTCGTGGCTGGGTCTTCCAGCAAGACAATGACCCAAGACATACAGCCAAGGCAACAAAGGAGTGGCTCGAAAAGAAGCACATTAAGGTCATGGAGTGGCCTAGCCAGTCTACAGACCTTAATCCCATAGAAAACTTATTTAGGGAGTTGAAGCTCCAAGTTGCCAAGCGACAGCCTCAAAATCTTAATGGTTTAGAGATGACCTGCAAAAAGGAGTGGGGCAAAATTCCTCTTGATATGTGCGCAAACCTCATCATCAACTACAAAAAACATCTGACTGCTGTGCTTGCCAAAAAGGGTTTTTCCACCAAGTATTAAGTCTTGTTTGCCAGAGGGATCAAATCCTTATTTCTCACTTCAAAATGCAAATAAATTTATATCATTTATACAATGTGATTTTCTGGATTTTATTTTGAATATTCTACCTCTCAATGTTAAAATGAACCTACCCTTAAAATTCTAGACTGTTCCTGTCTTTGTCAGTGGGTGAGCTTACACAATCAGCAAGGGATCAAATAATTATTTCCTTCACTGTAACTATGGACAATCATCTGGGGATACTCAATGGATGGTTAAATTATAGGCGTAAATATATTAAAGTGTTTCCCTTTTGTGTATGGTCAGTGGTTCCAAGTTGGCTGTTCCTTGGTTGTTACAGTACTGCAACTCCCGACATGCTTTGAGAAATAGCGCCACACTTGCCCACAGGTTATGTGTGGTATTGTAACTCAGTGCTGTTGAAGTGAATGTTGCTGAACTGCAATACCACACACAACCAGAGAACAAGCGTGGCGCTGTTATCAGACCAGGTTCACATCTGCATTGCAGATTTTGTTGAAATTGACAGAATAGATGCAGCACTATTTGGTCTGTTAAAGCGACGAACCTCATTAAAGTCCGTGGGGTCCATGATGAAATAGATCCAGTTTTCTTCAGAGCCTCCAGTGCTGAGGTGGTCTTGGAAGAAAGCAGCAAGGTGTTACTAATCCTTAAAAACCCCTTTACCCATTAGCCTACGGGATGAAAAGAGCATGATGGGAAATCTGTTCTTTATAACCATATTGTTCCATCCAAAGACCACTCCAGTTTCTCTTGCCTCCCCCTTTAGTCCATTGGAAATTGCTTTTAGGTACACTATAGTGCTAGTAACTTTGCTGATCTGCAGCTGAATACAGGATTTCTGGCTGATGCAACAGTCACATGACCTGCTCTCTGATTGGCTAATAGTCACTGTGCTTTTGATGCTGGCAGGAAGTCTCTCTATGCATTCGTATGAGAACCTCCCATAGGAATGCATAGAGATATTCACTTCTGAGTCACACAACTATGCTGTGTGTTTCACCAACTCAGAGAGCAGGTCACATGACCCAGTGGCAGCAGTGAGACATCCTGTATTCAGCTGCAGGTAAGCAAAATTACTGGCACTACTGTGTAAGTAAAAGGCATTGTTAAGAGGAAAAAAAAAAAAAAGGGGTCCTTAAAGTGGTTTTACCACGAAGTAAAATTGCTGTGGGAAGCTTGCAAATCGGTTAATAACCATTTTCCCCATTCATCATTATTATAAATTCTGCACCATTTTTGTTTTAGCTGCTCCCTTAGTGATCCATAGTGTACAGGTCGTCTCCAGGGGATACGACCAGTGATGAGAGCTCCTCAGTCCTGGCTGCACATGCTCAGACATCACCTCTCCTCTCAGGCAGCTACTGTCAGCTTCTTCCCTGCTTAGTAATAACACACACTCACTGCTGAACGAGTGTTCAACCCCAGGTGCTGTCATTCTACTCCTGTCCTCTGTACTCCTCAGTAATCACACACACACACACTCACTGCTGAGCGAGTGTTCAAACCCCAGGTTCTGTCATTCTACTCCCGTCCTCTGTACTCCTTAGTAATCACACACACTCACTGCTGAGCGAGTGTTCATCCCCAGGGGCTATCATCTACTCCTGACCTCTGTACTCCTTATAATCACACACACTCACTGCTGAGGGGAGTGTTCAATCCCAGGTGCTATCATTCTACTCCTGACCTCTGTACTCCTTAGTAATCACACACACTCACTGCTTAGCGAGTGTTCAGCCCCAGGTGCTGTCATTCTACTCCCATCCTCTGTACTCCTTAGTAATCACACACACTCACTGCTGAGTGACCGTTCAATCCCAGGTACTGTCATTCTACTCCTATCCTCTGTACTCCTCAGTAATCACACACACTCACTGCTGAGCGAGTGGTCAGCCCCAGGTGCTGTCATTCTACTCCGTCCTCTGTACTCCTTAGTAATCACACACACTCACTGCTGAGCAAGTCTTCAACCCAGGTTCTCTCATTCTACTCCCGTCCTCCTGTACTCCTTAGTAATCACACACACTCACTGCTGAGCGAGGGTTCAACCCCAGCTGCTGTCATTCTATTCCCGTCCTCTGTACTCCTTAGTAATCACACACACTCACTGCTGAGCGAGTGTTCAACCCCAGTGCTCTCATTCTATTCTGTCCTCTGTACTCCTTAGTAATTTGTCAAACAGTACAGATAAATAAAAAGAAACCTCTATCGGGTTCACACCTGAGAAATCCACATGTTTGGTTCCAGCAGGCATTTGAATATAGGACCCCTATGCTGAAAGGCAGAAGTGCTAACCACTCGGCTACACTGTAGCTACTTACCGCTCTATATAAACAGACCTTTGTTTGACTAGAGTGAGGCATGGTGAAGTCAAACCTGTAGGGTCACATAATATGCAGTTCAAACAACTCATACACACCCCCTTTTGAAGACACTGAAAGCTTAAGCAGGACAAACCGGGCATGAAATGCCTTCGTGGTAAATTCCCTTTAAAAGCATTAGGTCTTTCCATCAATCGCTGTCACTTCTCATTAACGGTTTAAAGTGGGTTGTCCAAGATCAGGAGAACATTGCTGCTTTCTTTTAAAAAAAAATAGCACCCCCTCTGTCACAGGATGTGGCTGGCAGGGGCATAGCTATATGGGGTGCAGAGGTAGCAGTCATTACCGGGCCCTGCAGCCTGAGGGGGCAATAAGACACCAGTGTTATAAATCAGGGGTCCCCAACCGCCGGGCCGCAGACCAATGCCGGGCCTTAGCGCATCCCCTGCCGGTCCGTGGCGCCGGCTACACCAGATGCCGGCCGCCCGGTGACTTAAGTCCAGGCGGTCAGCATCTTCTCTGCGCGGCCGCTGTAATCCGGCCTGAGCACCATATATACAACGATGAGCGGCGCAGGGAGTGTGATGCACAGTGACGTCACACCCCCCGCGCCGCTCGCTGCTGTCAGATGTCGGCTGCTGGGAGGAGGAGCTCGGTCGAGGATTCGGAAAGGTGAGTGACTACTACTTATTTTTTTTTTTTTTTTTATGCCGGCTGCCTACGGGACACTAAAATATTATAATTACTGGGGGAGGGCAGGTATGTATGTATTATAAAAACTGGGGGGGGGGGCAAACTACATATTATACAACAAGGGCACTGATTATTACACACGGGAACATATTATATCATACAGGCAGCTATCATTATATAACTATGGGGAAGCTAAATTATTATCATATAGAGGCAGCTATGCATTTATATCACTATAGAGGCAGCTATGTATTATTATCACAAACGGGCAGCAAATTATTATTACACTACTGGGCAGCTAGAATTATATCACATAGGCAGTAATAATATCACACAAGGTGCAAAATATCTATGAAAATTTTAAATCACTTAGGGGCAGCTAAGTATTATTATCACTAAGGGCAGCTTGAATTTATATCCTACAGGACTATTTATGATTATTACTGGGCACTATGTATTATTATACTAAGGGCACCCTATTTTTATTATCACTACGGGAACACTATGTATTATTATCACTAAGGCAGCTATGTAAAAATTAAACACTACTGGGGAAACATGTATTATTATCACTACAGGGGAGCTAATGTATTATTACACTATAGAGGCAGAAAATTATTATCACTACAGGGGAGCCTAGTATTATTACCACTACGGGGAGCTATGTATTATTATCACACAGGGCAGCTATGTATTATTATCACTAAGAGGAGCTATGTATTATTCACATACTGGGGCAGCTATTTTATTATTATCACTATGGGCAGCATGATTATTATCACTAAAGAGGCAGCTATGTATTATTATCACTACAGGGAGAAATGGCTATTATTATTTATCACTAAGGGAGCAGTATTTTTATCACTATAAGACAAGCTATTTATTATATTATCATATAGAGTCCCCAACATTATAATATTAACTGCAGACTATTATCAGCTGTGGAAAGCTATTATTATTACACTAGGGCCACAAGCTGACAATCAGTCCCAGTTATAAAAAACTGGGTTTACCCCATACGATACCCCTAAATGACACAGTATACACTTTATTGGTTTTTTTTGTGTGTGTGTGATTCTAAACATCCAACCTCCTCCATAACCCCGCCCATAATAACTCCGCCCCCGATAACCCCGCCCCCACTGGGCCGTGGGAAAAATTGTCGCGCATCAAACCGGTCCCTGGTGGAAAAAAGGTTGGGGACCGCTGTTAGACATGACACCGGGTAACCGGGGGGCCCAAGAGCTTGACGTTACGCCTCTGGTGGCTGGTATTGCGTCCAAGTGAATGGGGCTGAACAGCAATTTTAGAACCCTCCTGTGACACAGGGGGGCGCAATTTTGGAAAGAAATTAGCCATGTTTTCCAGATTCTGGACAACCCCTTTAACCTCTCCCTGCTCGTCTCCCATAAATCCGCATTAGCCCTCCCCCCTTTTCGTTTGGCGCCCACAAATAAACCACACGGAGCCCATATAGAAATATATATCTAGAAATATATTTGCAGTCGGTTCTTGAACAGAGCAGAGGTGAGGTGTTGATTACTGCGGTGATGAGAGGAAAAAGGGTGGAGGAGGGGGGGAGCGAGGGACATGCACAAAACCGTAGCCAAGGCCATTCCTTTATGCGATAGTCTGCAGAGCATTGCACCCTTCTAGGTGGTTGTCGTAGCCCTAATAACCTCACCTGCTAGAACATTTTTTATATCAACGTCTCTCTCTGCACAGTATCCCATCCGCTCACGGCTCCATCACCCTTGACTAGGAAATCTGCAGAGCATCGCTGCCCTGACGTCACCTACTGCGTCCCC
>JAODAL010038429.1:0-39223 GCA_025379985.1 Phyllomedusa bahiana
TTACTCATGGGGGGTAAAACCCTAAAAACCTTTGTATCAGATGGGTGTGTGGCTTGGCTAAATATCCCTTTTGATTTCCAAAGACCCAGTGGGTCAAAAGCAAATTGAGGATTTGTTACATCCAACAGAGGGCGTTTGAGCTTCTCAGCTCCTTTCCTATAATGCCTTGCAATAATATATAGGCATACATAGGCAAAAACACATACAGATATATCAACTATTTACACGGGACAACCTGCAAAATGTAAAATTTTTGAGAATCATTATAATATTTTATATACACACTATTAGTATAAGTATATTGGTATCATATTTGATACAATAATAGTAATTATAAGGATATGTCAATTTACTCATTGGTTTCTGTTGGTTTCAACGAGTATTTCACATGTTATTGCATGTGGATTTAGGATAGTTTTTCTACTTATTGTTTACAGTCAGAAACTAGTCCCATTGATTTTTATCTGGTTTTGGACGCAGATCTGCCTAAACACCACATCCATGTTGGGAGCGTTTTACACAAGGTTTTTAGCCATCCCTATTGATATAACTAGTAAATTTCCACAGGAAATGTAATACTGCACTCTTCTGTGGACAGGCACTACTAGACCGCCAATCACTGCATACACTTCACGGATAAAGATGTTTTACAAGTAAAATGTTCATGATTTTTGGTTGGATCTTTCAGTCAATTACATGAGCTGCAGATCAGTAGTGTCTGTGACATTGTATGGGGAGTCTGGTTTCAACATACAATGTACCATGAAGGACCATTATACAGCTCTGGAAAAAATTAAGAGACCACTGCACAGTTTTCTAAAAATCAGCATCTCTACACGTCTGACAGCCATTCCATTCCAGTGTCAGTTTAAATTCTAACCAAAGCCACCTCATTCTACTTAATGTGCTTCTGATTAGGTGATCCCCTGAACCAAATTTCTATTTAATGAAGGAAGGTATAAAAAACACTGCTGTGGTCTTCACAATCCTCTTGCAATAGGACAAGCTGGATGGTAAAACAAGTGCTAGGAATAGGCCAAAAAGAATTTGAATGAAAAAAATCCTGGTTATTCCACCAAATATAGATTTCTGAACTGTTTCTGACTTTTAAAAATTAGTCTTATTGTTTCTAAAGAAATATGGACTTATTTTTCTTTTACATTATTTGAGGTCGGACAGCACTGCTTCTTTTTATTATTTTGAAAATTTCTCATTTTCTGCAAATACATACAAAATTTTTTGCTTTGAATTTCGGAGACATGTTGTCAGTAGTTTATATAATAAAATAACAATGAACAATTTACCATTGAAGAGAAAAATCAGAGAAACTGAAAATTTTGCTGTGGTCTCTTAATTTTTTCCTGAGCTGTATATTGAATATATTGTATCCCAATACATTTTTAACTTGAAGAAACCCCTGTAAAGTTAAAGAGTTTGTCTCCCTTAGAGTTTCAGAAATGCATGAATGAAATACTCTGTTTCTTCTGGTTTAGACTGACTCATTTGCATAAGCTCCATGCTTGTACAGCTCAGTGCCATGCTGTGCTTTCAGATTGCTAATTAGATCGATTGCTACTCAAACTACTAACAGGACTTCTTATTTGATCCCCAAAACAAAAGCCCCAATACAGTTCTGTTTATTTTACATAAATCAAGCTTTTTACTGCTGAGCAGCACAGGACACTGTGTGATGACATCACTCACTGTTATCTCATTGAACAAACAGCAGGGGGAGAATTGTTTACAGGTTGGTTACTGAGGGAACTGAAATAGCCAGGGAGGTCACAAATTCACTTGTATCTACTTAGGGAAAACAGAGGAACAAAGCAATATATTTGGAAAATGTCTTTATTTTGTGTTCACTACAATTTGAAAGCTATTCTTTGTAGCGAGAATACCCCTTTAATTTCCAATTATTATTTTTATTTTTGTGCTCACTTTTTAATTTACTATTGTTGTTCAGGTGTCTGTTGCTTTCAGAACCACTGATCTGCTTGTCTCAGGAAGGAGCACAATATGAAAATAGATTGATGGACTTGACAGCTCCAACACTCTTTTCTTGGAAAACAAATGGCTCTTTATAACATATTTTTACTATATTCCTTCCTGCCAATTGACCTCATCACATTTTGTCTTTTTCTGTATTCAGCCCTATCTGCTCTGGTGTCTAGATTTACTGAATGCTCTGGAAGGAAGCTGTCATCAGCGGGGATTTAAAGTCTCTGATCTTCTGCTCAGAGGAATCCTGATTGTTGTGGAGTGGCAATAATCAGGAATGGAGAAATGTTATCAGTCTACAGTGTGGCTGCCAGTACAAGATAAGAGGCGCAAGTAGGTGGCACCAAAGTGTCAGTAAAATGCCATTACACTGCATTTTAAAGGACAGCCTCACACAGGGGAAAGGGCCTTGATCTGAAATGCATATTAATATTCCACCTCTAATTAACAATCGTTATTGGACTTTGTAATAATGCATTGTTTCCTCTTTTTTTACATGATTTCTATTATTTTATGTTGATTCTCGTAAGTTGCTAATAAACATAGCAATAAACTTTTTTTTTAAAACTCGTCATTGTGGTGAACAAAAATTCATGTTGTATTTTCCTTTTGTTGTCTTTATAAAATCCATTGTTCTATACAGTCAAGTCACATTATTATGACTTTTCTACTTCATTTGTCGGGCATGTACCCAAATAAAAAAGCGTGTTTAAACTTGGTTTGGGGGTATATTAGATGTGCTATAGACTGCTCAAATGCCTCAGTCATGGGTATATATCAGAGCTGCAAAAAGGGCTGATTATTGATTAGTGGTATAAGTATATCTGAAACTGCGCAGATTATGAACGGCTCGTGTATTGAAAGTCTATAGTGAGAAGACAAAGGGCACCACTGCAAAAAAGTGAGGTGAAAACTGGCGCTTACTTGTTTAATCAAAGGGGTGAAAGGTAGATTGACACCTACAGTAAAGATCTCGGCAAAATGAACCAGGGGCTACCAGATGTGCATCTAAATCAAAGTTTAGTGAACTCTGAAGCAGACGGATGGTCGCTGCATTTCCACTCAAGTCGCCTTAGCAGAAAGACAAAATTTTCATAACGCTATCTGAATTGGACCTCTGCGGTTTGGCAAAGGGTTATCTTATTTCATGAGTTATATTTCCAGCTTCATTGAATTGATGGACGTTGGTGAGAAAAATGAGGTAACAAACACACTGCATCCATTGCTGGAAGAACACAAGCTGATGGAGGCAGAGTTAGGGTCTGGGGAATGTTTTGTGGCAGTTTCTGAGCCCACTCTCAACATATTTGTCTATGAATTCACCATTGCAAATACATACACCCATACATGCTGATTTTCTTCCTTATATTGAAAGGGATTTGCCAGCAAAACAAAGTTGACATGTCACATTGCCAGAAATGTCCGACATTGGTTTGAAAAGCAAGGCTTCCACATACTACTCTGGCCCCCTAATTCCCCAGACTTCAACCCAATTGAGCATCTGTGGAATCACCTTGATCACTGTGTTCACTCTATGGATCCTCCCCCATGCACTCTCCAGCAGCTGTTGGATACATGCGGTCAGCATGGCTCCAGTTACCTGTGACAACCTACCAGGACATTATTGAGTCACTCCTAGATCAACTAATGCATGGTGGTTACACCGCTAGTGGTCATAATGTTGTGACTCGACTGTATACATTAAGGGTAATTTTATACTGAATTACCATATATTTTTATTCCTTTATGTTTATCTTTCCCATAGAGACACTAAACCTATAAACCAAGTTTAATATGGTGTTATCTGTTACTAGTCATATTGGCTAGGAACCGACTTCCTGTAATTTTATGCAGTAGAATTACTGATGGTAAATTATTGAGCAGATTGATGTATAATGTATGTACCTTGTATGTGAGGCCAGATTATGCCAAATTCTGATCACTATTGTCTAATTATAGACGTCAAGGCATACAAAAATTTTCCCCAAATGGCAACCGAGCATGCCTGACCATAACTTCTTACCAGATTGGATAGGTCCATCCATTAATCAACCTGCAGTACATAAAAACTGATCACAAAATAAATTGAAATTGCTCTTTAGAATATATGCCATCCAGACCCCAAATGTAACTGTCCACAGACTGAAAGGTTATGCTTGTCACTTCTTCATATGATGTCACATGCCATCCATGGATTACCTGCTGAGCAACTTAATGTGAATGAGCCATGTGGGAATTTGTTGCCAGAATCAATAAGGTAAACTAAAGAGGTTAAATTAATCATGTTCAAGAGTAGCACAGATGAGCTCATATCTCAGCTTTGCCCGTCGCAGCAGCCAGGGCAGCAGGGGGCATGCTAATTACTATATTTAATTTATACGTGTCTGCACTTCATAGTAGGCCATCCGTCCAGCAGCTGCGTGATCCATGAAACTAGTGCCAGTCATATGCCAGTCTGAAAGTTTAGCATTTTGAATTCACAGAATTCTGTGGAAATCAGTCAGTCTGTCAGATAAAGCAATGTCTGCACCCACCCCACATAGTGTTTTAGTATTAGAAGAGTAGCAGCATTCATGTCCAACAGTACTGTCAATTCATATTACTCCTAGCGTACATTCACACGGGGTGGATAGGCTGCAGATTTTACTCAGAATAAAATCAGCGCTTGCTATAAATCTGCACCTATAAATCCACCCAAACTGGTGCAGATTAGAGATTGTCCATTTTATATCATTTTTAATTATTATGTATAGCATACCCAATCATACAATTTTATATTAAAATTTCTGCTCCTATACCTCTTTCATATCAATGCAGAAGGTTTCTATGTAGAAGTCAGAAAAAAGGTACAGTCCACATTCCTGTCCATAGTAATGACTCCCATAGAGTAACTGTAAAGACTAAGCATGACATCAGTCATGTGACCTGCTGGCATTCGGTCACTAACAAGACGTGTTACATGACATCTTTGGGGGAACTAAAATAGAATAGAATATTGGATTGGATTTTTCATTTTTGTATCTCACCTTTCAAGAGCCATCTTTTTTTTTATTTTTCTGTCTACAGTACAGAGATGTAAAAAGGCTTGTTTTTGTGGAACAAGATGTACCTTATAATGTACGGGGGAAACCCCCTTTAAAAAAATCCTTTATTTTTACATTTCAAAATTATGTTCCTTTTTCGTTAAAAAGGTTTTTATTTTATGGAACTTAACCTTTTGGTATAGTGATGACGCCCCATTTTAACTGTAAAAATTGCAGGCCTGTTCCGAATTCCAGTAAAATTAAAACTAAATATATTGTATGTATTTCATTTATTTTTAAAAAATAAATAAATAAAAATATAAAACTAATTAATTTTAATTATATCTAAATATTATATTTATAATATTAAAATATATTTATATATCTATTATATTTTAATATAATTTATATATTATATAAATAATTTAGTATATAGGGTTTAAAAAATAAAAAAGTTCCAAGGAAAAGCGATCGGCACAAACCCCTATTTTTTTCACTCAAAATTTTTTCTTTTCATTACAGAAAACCTGCATCAGAGCCACCCTCTTTGAACATACTCTTAAAGGGGGTGTCTCATCGCTTCATAGGATGCATGAATGAAATAATGCTGCTTTGCTCTGTCACTTCCTTGTCAAGCTGTCTGTAATTAGCATATGAGCTCCATGTATTCAGACCTCTGCTAATTAGATAAAACTCATGCTGTCAGGACCAGGGAAACTTCTGAGTTTAAGTAAACAGCAGTAATTTCTGGCTTTTGTCTGAAAGATCAGATAACAAACAAGCTCTCACTGTCCTGAGTTCTGTGCTGCTGTTACCTGTGTGATGATGTCACTCCTTGCTATCAGATAGAACAAACAGCAGGGGGGAGAAGTACATAGGTCGGTCACTTGGGGAACCAGAGAGAGCACAAAAGATGATAAAATCACTTGTAGCTCCTTAACAAAAAAAAAAGAACAACGCAATATATTTGGAAAACATCTTTATTTAGTGATCCCAACATGTTGAAAGCTAATCTTTGTAGCAAGACAATGCCTTTAATGCATACTTACCAGCCCTCAGAGTCTCTCACATATTGGGACTAGAAAGGGGTAGAATTTATGCAAACTCCACCCAGAAAGTGGACATTTTTAGGCAGATCAGTGTTTCTGAACAAATTGGGGGCTCATGGATTTTTATCTTAAAAAGTTGGCATCTATGTCTTAATATCATCCATCTAGTCCTAGCTTATCCTCATCCACATTTTGGATCTGTGTTGTACGGATCTGTTATGCAGCACCTATAGCCTCTTGTTTGCCCATCTTTGTCTCTTTAAAGGGGTTGTCTCACTACGAAGATTATAGTTGAAAATGTGGGGACCAAAAATCTAGGATGAAAGTCCCCTTTGGGTTTCTATTGGCAAAGGTGCTACGGTTTTAGAGAACGGGCTGGTTTACATGTGCTTAGCAACGGTGTTTATTTACTGGTCAGGGAAGCATTCTGTCCTGCCCAGGTCGTGCACATGGAAAAGAAAGGCAGTTAAGAGGAGGGGCAGGGATGTGTGTATTGGCAGGCAAGGAGGAGAAGCAGTGAGAGGACATGCAGGGGGGTTGTGTGTATTGTATCCTTCACTGCTTCTCCTCCTTGCCTGCCCAATACACACATCCCTGCCCCTCCTCTTAACAAAGCCTTCGTTTGCATGTGCACGACCTGGGCAGGACAGAATGCTTCCCCTGACCAGTAAACAAACACCGTTGCTAAGCACATGTAAACCAGCCCGATCTCAAAAACCGTAGCACTTTGCCAATAGTAACCAAGCACGTACATCCTTAGATTTTTGGTCCCCACATTTTCAACTATGATCTTCATAGTGAGACAACCCTTTTAAGTAAGGTTGAAAACTTTTCGTGGTAACACTGTCACAAATGTTTTTCTATCTGATTCATATAGACATAAAAATAATCTCTGTAGGCAAGTTCCGTTGCATGGGACCAGCACGCGCTTTGCCTCGCTAAGTCTCCAAATCCCAAATAACTGCCTGTCCTCTCGACCCAATACCATCCCACCTCCATCCTCAGCGATTTAACGCACGCTGTGATTATCACCAGCCCAACCCTATATTTTTTCAGACTCTGTCTGTCTTTTACCTGACCTACCCAATCCTCATCTTTCAAACCTCGGCCTACTTTTAACTATCACCCAATCTCTCTATTACAATTTGTCTCAAAACTTCTTGAACAACATCTATATCTTGAACTGTCCTCCATCTGTCAGCTAATCTTCTAAATAACCCGCGTCATCGTCCATCTAGCCTCCCGCCACTTACTCATGTGCATGGTACCTTTAGGTAGATCTGCTGCCTCGTTTGCCTTCAACACATTTGATCACTCCTTACTCTTACAGATTCTCTCTTCCTTTGACTTCACAGACATGGCTTGCCAATGCTTGTGACGTTCCAGCATACTTCTTCCACTCGCACCTTGGTCTTGGATCTCTTCTTCTTTCACATGTATCTATACTCTATGAACTTCGGTGAAATGAGTAGCATCGCTTTGGACTTGTTCATTATTACTTGTATGGTGACAGCACCCAAATTTACATCTCTGGCCCAGTTGTTAACTCTCTGCTTTCCAGAATCCCAGAATGTCTATAGTCCATATCCTCCTTCTTCTACTCCCACTTCCTCAAACTCAATATATAGAAATCTAATATCATCATATTTCCCCCATCCCAATCTACACCAGACCTATCTATCACAGTCAATAGCAACACCCTCTCTCCAGGGCCACAAGTCTTCTGCCTTGGAAAAATCCTTCACTCTGCCCTGTCTTTAAAACTGTATATCCAAGCCTTGGCCACCTCCCGCCACTTTCACCTGAAAAATATTTCTTGAATCTGCTTCTATCTTGACTTTGACTCTACAAAACTGCTTATGTATGCCCTAATCATCTCCCATCTGGAATACTGCAACACTCTTTTCTGCGGCCTCCCATCTCGCATTCTTGATCCCCTTCAATCCATCCTCCAGACTACCACAGCACAGCTGATCCTGACCTCTCATCCTCAATAGTCGACTGGCCGCTCGCCCCCTACTCCCCTCTGCCAATCTCTTCACTGTCTACCCATCACCCTGCAAATTTGGTTCAAGTTACTAACAATGACATACAAGGCTCTCCATCACCCCATACATCTCTGCCTTAATCACACGATATCTGCGCTCCTCACAATACCTTCTACCTTCCTATCTGCTCTTCTCTTGTCAGCTCCTCACACAACTGTCTACAAGATTTCTCCTGTGCATCTCCCATATACTAGAACTCACTACCACAAAACGCAAATCAGAACTCTTCTCACCTTTGAGCTTCATAAGTGACTTGAAAAACCCATCCTCTTTCATTATATCCTACAGCTTACAATAACCCTGCTGCCCCTACACCATAATACACACATCTCCAAATCCATCCCTCTCCCTCCCCTTGTCTCCATTGCAGATTGTAAGCTCTCACAGGCAGAGTCCTCTCTTCTTTTGTATCATTGTGTTATTTAGTGTTATTGTATTTGTCCTATATTTCTATTTGTCTTATATTATGTACCTGAACCCTAGGTTTGTACAATGTTCTATTGTGGAAATATTTCTCTTCTCAACTAGAAGCACTACTTTTTGGGAAGAATATCTCCACAATATGGCACCACCGTATACAGAGGCACCATTCAGTCATACATAAAGGGCGACATGTATGTACGGGGCTGTGCCAGTATTTTTGTGTCCTTTCAGCCCCAAAACCGACACAGCCCTCTTCTCTCGATGTATGAGCAGGCGCACTCCAAAATTAGGCGCATTTTGCACCAGTTGCGGCAATTTGTAATGCATCCAAGATGTGGGGGCACGTTTGGGGACGTGTCCACACCCTAAAAACTGTATGATTCTACACATTTATGACTGGATGACAGCAAAACTAGGCACTTAAAGGGGGTTGTCTCACTACAAGGAATAGCTTTCAAATTTTGTCGGGGACACTAAATGAAGATGTTTTCCAAATATATTGCTTTGTTCATCTTTTTTTGTTAAGGAGCTTCAAATGATTTAATCACCTTCTGAGCTCTGTCTGGTTTCCCAAGTGACAGACCTGTGTACTCCTTCTCCCCTGCTGTTTATTCTGTCTGATAGCAGGGAGTGACTTCATCACACAGTTTGTGCTGACAGTTGTGAACTTCGCGGTTTACTGATCTTTCAGACAAAATAACAGTTTAATTACTACTGTTTTCATTAGCTCAGAAGCTTCTCTGGACCTTAGAGAAGGTTAATTTAGTCTAAATCTTAGACTTAATAAACATGATAACAGAGAAGTGCCGAATACACAGAGCTCATATGCAATAACAGGGGACAGCTTGACCAGGAAGTGACAGAGCCAAGCAGCAGTTTTTCATTCGTGCATCCTATGAAACTTTGAGATGAGACAACCCCTTTAATACTTAGAACTGGCAGACCAAGTTAAAAGTGGTCTACCTGAGCCTGAGTTGTCGTAGTGGAACAAGATTTGCCATTAGGGCTAAAAAATGTCAAAGTATTATAATGTCTTATTGTTTATAGTTGTTTATCAGGGGATTCCAATCAACATCACAGCCAGGGATAGAAAAATAAAAGATGTATAGCCATTTCAGAATAGCATGCCAGTGAATAGGTCACTGACTATGGTAGTTCTATTCACTGGCATGCTATTTCATATATCAGTAAGCATGGCCTGAGCTGTCCGGAATTCTTTGGAGTGTATTCTACTTTCTTACTATGCGGTACAGATAGGCTTAGCGCCGGATTACGACCTACAAGGTGTGATTGTTGTTTATTATTGAACTGGCGATAGAACAGGTCTGTACAATATTTGAGTCATTCTAAATTGCTTTAAAGCTATTTAGAACTGGCCTCTATGCGTCTAGTTCATACATGTCGCCCAAAGTGTCTGTAGTTTCCTAGGAGATGCCCGGACTCTGTGGGTCTCTCTACAGGTCATGTGCATGAGGCCTAAAGCTGCAGCAAACTAGGAATATAAATTATCATAAAGACAACATCAAAGGACACATGCAGCTGAGACCGCAACATCACCTAGTCCATTCTCAGTTTACATTTTTTTTAAATCTCGTATGTTTTTACATTTTCTTCCTTCCTTTGTAGTTATTGTAATGTTTTGGTCACTTTTTACTAAAATGTAAATATAAAGTACTGTGATATTGAATTAATCACGCCAGTCCTGTTTATTATTATTGCTTTTTTCAGTGACACCAGCTGAACTGACCATATTGAACTACCAGGTGGGGCAGATACTAAGGCCGATGCCCTGGAGTCCCTAAACGTGGTCATGCCGGACAGTTATTGACTAACATTGGCACAAATTGGCTATTCTCTTCATAGTTATTACTTGAGCCAAGGTATGATATCCAGATTATAATATCTCAGATAGGGAAGTCCCTGTATGGCTAAAAATAAGGTCACAATTTATTAACTGTACCCAGTTTGGAAATTTTAGAGTCATCAAATTTAAAAGCTGAATCTTGTTTAATGTCTATTTGTGGTATAAAGATCGAAGAGACCTCATGAGTACAGAAACTACTAACCTGCTAAAATGATTGGTTACATAAGAGTAGTCTGACTAACCAAATATGCCAATGTAAGAATGTAAGAACATATGGCGCAGAGCTATGTGCTAGTTTTAGTACAATATTATATATATGTAGAAAAATTGTGAACCCACTAGTAGTAGCACACTTATGTGAACATATATTATGAAAGCATTTACTAGTATACCAGTTCGCATTGTCCTTATGTGAATTAGAATATGCATTTCTGGGTACACCCACTTTTTACGGTACGATTGACTGGCTGCTGAAATGTGGTAAATGTAATGTTCAACCAATCCCTTTGTAATAGTCTCTTGTATAAATAACCCAATTTACACAGTCTCAATGCACCCGAAACCAGAATTGGGAGAATGGTTGTTTTGGTGCCACACTCCAGAACCAAATAGCTGCTGAAAACGCTGGATTTCTTGGGATTGATGGGTATTGTAGTGTTACGGCTTTTGTTATTGAGGTTGGTTGAAGCAAACAATTAAAACATTCCTTATACCAGTATAATGCACTGGTTTTACCACAAAGAGTTATTGTCATGGTCTTGGGTTTGTCCTGTTTTCTGTCTGTTTCAGGTGTGGTTGTTTAAAGGGTGCCCATGTAGGAATTGTTTTTACTGCTTAGCATGTGACCCAGCAGGCTTGACCATTCCTTGTTCACCTTTACCTTTCTCCCACGGGTGTTCACTCTTAGTCGAACAATGTCTGTATATGTTAAAAGAACCTGTGAGTAGCTACAATGTTGCTGAGTTGTGCTCAAACACTTCTGCCTTTCAGTGTATAGGGGTCCTAGGTTCAAATCCCTGCAGGAAACATGCATGAGGATTTTTTTCTCTTAATGCACATATCTGATTTAGGTTTCCTTTCTTCCTTTTATTTATTTTCAATGTTTGACTAATTACTAAGGAGTGCAGAGAACAGGAGTAGAATGACAGCACCTGGTTGTGTGGAAGCACTTTGCTCCAGCCAGTGAGTTGTGTGTGATTCACTTAGCAGGTAGAAGGACTGTAAGTAGTTGCTGAGGGAATATGTTGAGCACGTGCGGCCAGGACTGAGGAGCTCTCATCAGTGGTCATACCCCTTAGAGACGAGCTGTACACTATGGATCACTAAGGTAGCAGCTACAAGAGACATGGTAGAGATTTTTTAATACTGAATGGTGAAAATGTTTATTAATTAATTTGCAAGCTTCTCACATTAATTTTACTTCATGATAAGACCTCTTTAACTTTTAAAAAGAGAACGTTGTGACCTGTGTTCCTCATTATGGGTTCTGGTTTAGTAAATACTTCTCATGTAAGTCTGCTTTGTGCTGTTCCTCTGGTATTCCTTTTAGAAACATATTAAGGAATCTGTCTGATGAGTGTTACCATTCCATTTTTAGAGGAGCGTGTCTCTGCATATTCTGACTCTGTCTGTACTGATTGGACAAAGTCAGACTGTGTAGGGACAGACCTCCAATTGGTAACACCGACAGATTGGAGATGAATTAAAGAGTTATAAGAGAAGAGGCTCCAGAATTGTTATTTCACATTAAACACAAGGATCTACTAAAACAGATAAATCAGGAGTTGTCACAGGTGCTCTTTAAGGTTAAGTACACACATGCAAACATTTTCCCACTGTGGATACCACATGTAGATTTTGCCTTAGATTATGCTGCAGATCTTGCTCTATACACAAAGGTCGAAAATCTGTGAAAAATTCTAACAGATGTTTTGAAAATAGTGATAAATAAAACAGCTATTGCCCTGTTTTCTACAGTGTTTTTCCATTATGCATGGATGGGGTTCTCGTATAAGCCGAAGGCTTGTGCTTAATGGATTCGTGTAGAGATGTTGTGTACAAATCAAACAGTTTTTTCTTGATATAGAGAGCGTTCCATAAAAGCGATGTTCACACGTGTCTTATTACGTAGCTCCATATATTTACGCCGGGTGTTTGGAGAACCACGCAACAGTAATTCAGCGCTGTTTAATATTTCCGAAGCATGGGGGGGTGCGGCACATGCGCGCCAGACCCAAGTAAGACATGCTGATTTTGTCAGCGGGGCGCGGTGATCGCTCCGGCTGAACCGCTCAATGGTAGAAGCGCATGTCTAGTTTCTCCCACGCGCCGATCGGGTGACGAGGCTTAATCCCATAGGCTCTTCTAATGAGACGTACATAGAGAAAAATGATAATCTATGGTCTCTATTGTTATTCTGCACATCTTGTCTGGGTATTGTGTGATAAAGAAAACTTTTATGATTTTGTAATGGTATTTTTAAGTTAGACTACTTCTAGAGATACGGTAGTAGTAAGGAATACACTTTTGAAAGGGTGGTATTTGGTTGTAAAAAAAAAGAAAATGTGTTCTGCTCGGCAAATAATTATAGTGTGCCAAACATGATGGCATTGATGGTTTCCAAATAGCTACCCCACGGAAATGGAGACGTAAATTTAGTTTTAATGACTGCAAGCATGATCATTTTGTGCTGCAATAAAAAATGCCAACAGTTTCACCTCCTTTTGTTGAGGTTAGGAATTACATAATGCAGTCTCAGCGGGGTTGCAGTATGGATTTGATGTGGCCCAGTACCTCATGCGGCACGTTTCCCCCATTATATTAATTTGCCTGATACAATAGGCTTTCCTGGTATTTGGAGGGACACACAGCAAAACTTCAATGTGTACTATTTATGTAACTATTATTTGATTGTGATAAATATTGTTATGAGAAGGCCATCCCACTTTTTGACACAGTAATTGACACAATACTGACTTACATAGCAGGATATCGCTGTCATTTTTCATTATGTTTTGCCCGTCCTTGGGGTAGCATGAGGTGTGTGTGACATGCTGTTTCCAGTAGGTTGTCACTTATTTCCTAAGATAATGCAGTTTAGAAGAACTTATGTTATCACTCTTGCAGCACAGACCTTTGCTATCAGAGTTCAGTCTGGCGTTTGTATGAACCGCAACTTCCCCTGCCTACCTACTGCCGATGGACAGTTTTCTCTATAATCACAGTCATAGGTAGAAACGTGTCCATTATTGACGAGTGGGTGAGGGAAGTTGTGGTTCATAAATATTCTGGACTCTTCTCTGCTGGCTTCTGCTACTTGCTGCAAGGATGATGATGATGCAAAAATCCCTCAATAAAGCTACTTTCTGTACATAAGGTTCAGTTGTGCGACCAACATTTTCTGGTCCAACAGCCACATTGTCATATTGTACCTCTTCCAGAGGCTGTAGTTAAAATCTTGTGGGAAATTCCTGTGCCTGGAAAACTTTTGGCGCGTCTTCTATTTTGTGGTTTTTTTAAAATATACATAATGGCTGAAAGGTCTCTGGTCTCTATCTTTAGGGACTGCCAGGGATGATCTATCCCACTGGGGTCCTTCGCTGCAGTACTTCATGGAATGAGAGATATGAAGAGGGATCTTATTTTTTCATTGTAGTTTTTGTGGGTTTTACAGTAAGTGCTGGTTAGTATATCTTATAACTAGAGGTTGTGAGAACACCAACACAAACAAATGGAAGTCATCTCCAAATTCATCGTCCTCTCTCTAAGGTCTCAAAAAATATATGATCTTCTGTATGATGGTATGTAGTTATGTGAGAGAGTATGAGTTTAGGTGTTGCTTTAAAATAGCACATAAGTAGCCTTTTCTGTGCGACGCAGCCCTGTACTCAGTACACAACCATAACAGGCCTAGACATTACAGGTGCTTGTGGCATTTGTTATGTGGCGCATGCGCTTTCTGCGTGCACACACCTTGGGGTGCCCCATCCAAAACATGGTCCAGCCCTAGCGCCCGGACTGCCTCCAATAGGGGGTCTGATAGATCCGGTTGGTGGGTTTGTTGTGTGGTAGCGCGCGGGTGGCCGGCTGAGTTTGAGTTCTGGGAGCCTGCAGTGGGGTGGGCTCGGGAGTCATGTCACGGGTGCGCTGTACAGGGGGCTGGTGTTATCTCACCCCATTGGGCCTCACAGCATGCTATTGGCATCAGGCTACAGGGGGCCTCGGCATTATTGTGGGGTCATCTTTTTCTCGGGCGCGGGGTGGGTACACGCAGGGATGCTCCAGCTCTTAGCACGCTAGAAGGCTAGTGTGCGATTTGCAGCGCGCAGGTACGGACGGAGGGTCCGTCTCGGCTGTTTTGTGGGCGTTAGCACGGTTGACATTGGTGTGTGTGCAAGTCGCAGCGACCGAGGCTGAGAACTAGGCGGAGGATCCTCTGCTTTGCGCTGTCGTGTTGCAGTTGGCCACATAGTTATGGGTATAGAGTGTATATGCGCGGTGGGCATGGATGCGTGTGTAATGATTGTGTGGATGTTGTATGCGTCAGTTGACGCAGAGCTGGCTCCCGCGGCGCACCTCCGCACTCTGCTGCGGCGGCCACCTGGTCTTCTCTGCACCAGAGAAGAAGAAGAGGCGGAGGGGAAAGGAGCGAGAAAGCCAGGTAGTAAAGTATATATCCGTTTACTAATTATTTTTGTTTAAACTAAGTTTACTGGCCAAGCTGCGTGACCTAAAAACCTAGCCCTATCTGCGCCCTAAAAACTAGCGCCCTGCCTGCCTCTTACAAACTAGCCCTGCCTTGCCTATAATTATATATGCCCGTGTCTGAGCCAAAAAATTAGCCTGTCTGCCTGTTAAAAAATAGCCCGTTAGCCTGCCTCTAAGAGACTGGTCCTGCGACTGCTTTATTATGGCCTGCCTGCCTGAACGGAACTGGGCCCATGCCTGGCTAAGAACTGCCCTTCCTGGGTATGAATTCTGTCCCTACTCTGTGTAATTTACACTGAGGATACAGCCCCGCTACTCTGCTTCTATTGAGTGGAAGGTTCGCTTTAGTTACTTACACTGCCTAATGTAGGGGGCTAGAATACCGTAGCAGTAATTGGTTCCGGGTCTACACTATTTTATTCGCACATGCTGTTCACTTATATTATGACGCTTTTTTCGATTTGTGGTGTACTAAATTTTTTTGGAGTGTTAACTATGTTAGTTTACTTTGTTGTTGGGTTTTTTGGGTATGCAATTACTATATAAGGGGACACTCTTTTCACTAATGTGTGGGGCTGCTTAATGGGTGGGGAGGTTCTGATTACCTTAGTGTTGGGGATAATTTGTGTTTGTTATATATGGATGAGTAAGTGTCGGAAAAGGAGAGGGAGTCGCTAAAATTAGTATGTTGTGGTCTAAATTTACTTACCAGGGTGGCAGAGTAGTGACTGGTTGAGAAAAGAAAAGGACATTTAGCATGCTGTTCTAGGGGAAGGAGGAATAAAAAGGGAAAGTGGTGAGGGGTAGCGACATAATCAGGAGTAGGGATATCATTGTGGAGGTTGTGGGCCTATGAATTGGTAGAAAGAAAAAGGAGAATGGAGTAAACAAACGCTCCCATCAGAGTTGAGTCTTCCATGTTGAGTCCTCCTGCCTGTCAGGTTCATTTTAGATCTTCTATGTTGAATCAGTGCTGTAGTTTCTAGGTGGATGGTGACGGCTGACTACTCGGTGAATTGGATGATTTAGGTGGGGTTGTAGGTTATGCTGGTGCTTATGAAGTGTCAGTGTGGGCCTTGTCACTTTGATTGTAAAGCAGAAGTGCATACACACCTGTGAGCTCCTGTGACGAGGAGGGTTTCTCTGGCACCACGGTTTCTTTCTTGCGTTGTGTGTAGGCTGCTTTCAGGCTACAGGTAGCTGGTCTGTTGGTGCATTTTTTGGATGTTGGTTTTTTCTTTTGTGCAGAAATGAAGAAGAGCAATTAGAGGCTATGTCCTACACTGCCACACGCGCCATTGTTACGTTGTCTATGATCCTGCCCGGGAGGCTTTTGTTCAGTATTTTGAAAAGCGCCGGAGATAAGGATTGATGTCGTGGGTCCAGTGTGGGTGCGCATTAGTACTGGGACGCAATTAAGAGAATAATGGACTGAGGTTGCGTGCTACACTATGCATAGTCTTTTCTCTGCGCCGTCTGCTTCGGACCTGTGGCTTTTGCTGGCGGGCGTATTGTATACATTACATGTGTATTAGTATTACGGCCGGGTCGCTTCTCGTTCTTTCTGTGAGTGCGTGTGCGCCATTGTACAATGGCTCAGATTTGGTATGCTTGGTGTGTTAGAAGGCGCTATCTAGGGGAATAATCGATACAAAGCTGGGGCCGCGGGCTTATTTGCTCACCAAGTAAAGCCGTTGTACAGTAAAGCTAATGCTGGTCCTCTTGCATCAGAGGGGAGAGAATGACTGGCGCTCTTTAATTGGGCCGTTGTTTTCTCTGTTAATGCTAGTGTGTAGAGGACATTAGCCTAGGGATTCTCTGCTTCGTGCCTTTTCTGCACAGAATTGTCCGCACCCTAATGAAACTACATAATGAAATTGCTATCGTGTTAAAATAGCAGTCTTTTAATAGATGTTGTAGTTTGTTTTAGAAAGTGTCTCGGATGTGTCTCGAAAAACAAGTGGGAGAGAATTTCGCTTTTTTGTTTTTTTTTAAGCGGGATTTTTTGTACTGGTATTGGTGGGCTGGTGGGGTCTTTGTGCCAGGGCTGATTTTTATTCCCAGTCCGGCCCTGGTCCAGCCATACAGTACCCACCATAACATGGTCCAGCCATACAGTACCCACCATAACATGGTCCAGCCATTACAGTGCTCAGCATAAATGTACACTAGCATACAGTGCCTCCATTTGACCCTATGGTCACGTCCAATCAGTGCCTGCCTGATCTACTGCTTCCCATAATACAATACCTATCAGTTGGATGCTGCTGGTGAAAAGATGAATATTCCTTCTCCTGTAAAGATAAGTATGGAGGACAGAGAAAAGCAAGTTTGTAATTCCTGGATGGCTGGGAGATGCACTAGGAAGGGCATTGATGGTGTTTGCTGTTGTGTCTACACCCCATTGGCATTAAGGTTAGTAAGTGACAGACCCGCTGGAAGTTCAACGTGTTGGGGCAGTATATGAGGGTGGCAGATTCCCTTTAAAACTTGGACTTTTAAATATCTACATAATATTTTTCACGAGAAAGCAGCGCGGTGTGGATTATTACCTAATGAGGAGGTCAGATAAGTGCATTGTCCTAGTGTTGATTTTAGATTGCGGTGTTCGCTTCGTCGGCGGTATACACGTAGTGCGGGATCACTACATGAACTTGACATCTCCCGATGGGTTTATTCCTTTCTAAAAAATTTAATGAGAGAAATGAGTATGTTTCGCAAAGTTTTAAATGTATTATCAATGAGGGAGCTATAAGCATGAAGGTTACAGTCCCATGTCTCTTACGAATGTACAGTGCATAGAGTAACAGTGCATTCTGTCTCTGCACCCATGTACGCTTAAGTGTTATTAGTACTTCCAATTTTATTTGTTCGCTTTGGCTATATAATTGGTATCACTAATGATATTGACCTTAAGACTTGTATGAAGAAATTAGTAAGACCGTCTTTCAAGTATGGCCGAGTTTTAGTTTTATGTTTTAACGCATTATTACTCCTGGAATTAAATCATTTCAGCTTGACTAAATTACAATGCATACTGCTTGAACAACATTCTCGTGAGTTGTTGGTTCTATATCCTGCTGTTGTTGTGGGGAAGGTGTTCGGTGATTGATAAAAGTGTGCTGCGCGCTTCTGTGTTTTATGGATAACGGGGCTCGCTGCGTGTTGTTGTCACTACGGGACGCGCTGTGATGCTTGGGGAGGTTGTTGACGTCTTAGCATTAGCAGCGAGATTTTTTCTTGCAAGCTGGAAAGTGTATATAAATAGATTGTTTGCTTGACTATCTTTCTGCTTGTATCCTCTTAATACTCATGCGATAGTCATTGTTTGTCGAATGTGTCTTATTGTTCCTTTCTGACGAGAAATGATTCAGTCACTGATATCAAGAGATCAATTCTCTAGAGAACGCTTGTTAGGGGAGTTTAATATTGAGAATGACCGCAAAGTGGAATTTCATAGAATAATAGATTCGCAGGGCGGAAAGCTGCAGGAGGATTCGCAACTGATATTTACTGATTTAATGTAACAGTGTTAAAATGGAGAAATAATAATAACATCATGAGATAGAGAATTAATAGAATAAAGTAATAAAGCATCTCCACATTCTCAGGATTAACACAAATGTTATTCTAAAAAATAGAAGATGAGCCGATGATGGCTGTGGGTACCCCGAGGCAAAGTGACACATCTTTAGACATGAAGACCAAGCTGTATAGATGAGTACATGAATGTAGTTATTTGCTGGGCTCCTGCGAGTTGCGCATGATACTAGTTTTTCCTGTAGGGAACTTAGTGACTTCTGTTTTCCTTGTTATTGTTTTTCTGGGATCTTCTACTTAGGAGGACTGTGGTATATAGAAATAGTCCTTTGGTAAGAGTAAGTACAAATCAGAATCTTTCATAAAAGAAGCAGTAGAGATTCCCCAGCCTCATGACAGCTGATACATAGGGACATTCAATGACACAGACTGTTACTGGATTTAACAAAGGGATTTGGACCGATTAATGTAGGTGAGAGGGAACTGGGTTATTAAGCCCCTCTTCGCGCTAGGATTGCCTGGTGTACCAAAATATGTAATGGTAAACCTACGTTTTTGTAATTGTTTGCTCAAATAAAATTAATGAATTGAAAGCAAAAACTTGCATGATAAATGAAATTGGCATTTCTGAGTGACCTATCACATTAGATCAAAGCAAATATCGTAGGTGAGAAGCACTGGAGTATCCCCACGTCCCGTATCTTTAAGCCACAAAACCGCGCAGAAATGTGAAATAGGGACCGACCAATGCAAGGGAGATGTTCTCTAAACTTATAGGCCAAAATTTCAGCAAGTAAAGTGTGAAGAATCCGGCGTCGCTATGTGTGCACCTTTATTTCAAAGGGTAAAAATCCCAGTACAAAATATATTGTTGCAACGATTCAGCTCACAATGGAGCCTTTTCAAGCATTGAAATACACTGTGCCGAATTAGTAGTACAATATATAGCAAATGAGCGGTGCTCTATTCTATTACTAAACCACCCTATCACAGACCTAAGGCATTATCATAAGTGGATTCGCATTCTTCCAATAAAATCACAGGATATGTAGTAATAACATATAAGCGGCTGCAATATTGAATTGAAGAACCATTCATAAATGTGTAAGATCACACTCTCTTCGAGCGGGATTCATCCGTGCCTCCGTTTCGTGGCTTTCTCGACGTTGCTACTGCGCATGTCCGTTCAGTCCCTGAGCATTGGGTCAAACTCGTTGCTCCAATGTTGAACTGCTTATTACTGCGCATGGACCGTTGTCCAGTACTACAGACCGGAATAGGGACACAGACCCAACCTGCGCGTGTCTGATGCCACTACTTTACTAAGGGGAATATACATTCTCAAGCCCTTCGGGACAAATATATGGACAAAATTGGTCAAACCTAAAGATTGGGACCAATCACTCAAAAAAAAGAGTGTACAGCAACTCCACATTTTACAATAGTCCCAAGGAAGCGATATATATTTACTAAATTAATCAAACAAATAGGGGCAACTAAGACAAAAAAAAGCTATATAGAGAAAAATTTTTTATATTTACATATCAAAAAGGACTATTGTGCTAACTATATTAAAAAAGGGGATGTTGATATAACGAGGAGACGATGATTCTCCCGGCTTCTAGTGGTAGAATCGTTGACACTAAATAGGAAAAGAGAAAAGAATACACCTTTTATTTATATAATTTAAAAACAGCTAAAAATATTCAAAAGCACTAATAATACATATATACCAACAAATCCAAAGTAAAACTCTACAATAGTTTTTATACCAATATTGAATTCGTATGTTCTATCCTAGTGGTTGTGTGTGCTTTATTAATATAGATCCATTCTAACTACTTTTCCCCCTTAGGATTTTTTCGCGATCTTCCACCTCTAACGTAAAGGTACTACCTGGTGTCCAAATAATTTGAATCTTCAAATCTGATAATATCTAGAATGTCACGTTTCGCACGAAATGGTCTAGGCTACGGTAAATCAGTCTCTTGTCGTCTAATCGTAATTTTATGTTGTGTTATGCGTTCCTGACTTTCATCGTCAGTTTCCCAATGTATACTTAACTACAGGGACATGTGTAATCAATATTGATTAATATGACGAAACGACAGGATATTTCTACGCCTTATGATTCCTGAATACCTATTTATGCTGTATGGGAATAGTGAAAATGAATTCATGCCACGACAGGAGATTACCACAACTTGGATGATGCAATGTTTAAACATGGAAACATTTTGTCCCAAACTTATGAGGGTGGTAAAAAATGTTGTTGTGTTGTATTCTGTTTAACTATCTATCATGCTGAAACAATCCAGCATGGAGCGCTAATCTGTCGTAGCAAATTCCTAGACTCCTTCGATTAAGCCAATCATGGGGGGTAAGGAAAATTTCAGGTACATTTTGGGTGAATCCTTGCATATAAATGTTCCCATTCTTTTCTGAGGCACTTCGTATCTCTCCACCCCAATTGGGACTGTGTGTTGTTACAACGGAATCCTTTTCCACTTGTTCTTTGTTTCCAAACCAATATATCCTCCCTTTGAAACATAATCTCAGGCTGTGATAACAATGTCGTTTATGTTAATGATTTTGGGTCACCCCGCAGATACAAATTTATTTAAACTATTCTCCGGAATCTTAAATCCAATTTAACCTCATTCAGATTCTCTATCCCTCTTACTTCTTAATAGTTGACTTCCACGGTAAAGTATCCTAACATATGCTTTGGGTGTAAAATCTCTTTAGTAGATCTATGGATGTTTTTAAGATCGGTAGTTTTAGAACAAATACAATCCATTTCCAATTGGACCTATTCTTGTACATAGGTCCAATGTATCTAAAAACTGCTAATGACTCTAAGGTACCACCACTTAGTTAATTGTAGAACCTACAACACATCCATTAAGGTGATTATGAAACCATAAGTTCTATTATTGTGCTGTCCAAAAATAGGAAAACATCATCGATGTTGCTGGCACCAGCTCAGGATACGATCGAAAGAGATGAGAATTTTATTGCACCAAATCTGTCCTCCCAAGCCGCCATGATGATGTAGCGTAGGTGGGGGCCACATTGGAAACATAGCTGTGCCTCTCTCAATTTGGAGATAATATTTGTCCCCAGAAAAAAGGAATAATCCTTCTGTGACTATCTCCAACATGTAAGGGACGAAACTGTGAATATTTCGGTATGCGCATCCGAGCCGGCAGTGTCCACAACAACCGCCCTCCACATTCCTTGCTACATGTCCCCGATCGAGTGTTATTAGTGAGAAAATAACATACGTCGATACGAAACAAGGAAAGAATTTTATTTGGTAAACAAACTACTCGCAACTTTTATAAAAATGAATCAGTCATTTTTATCCCTGCATTAGGACCGGGAGTCGGACGTGGCACAGGACGTAGGACTTTGATCCCTATGGGGGGGGGGGGTTATTTAAAATCGGGTTTATATTTTCTTACTGAAAACTGAACCCCTACTCGATACAATTGTGTCTCCCAGGGGGATTACCCAAAATCCTTGTGTATCTTTCGGGAGGGTGTATAAAACAGGGGTCTCTGGCGAGGAGGATCTTCAAAAAAGTTCCACCAATTTTACAGTCGATAATTCTTTCATACAAATGCCCCGTCCAATAAACACATTGATCTCCGCTTCATAATATCAAAAAAAGTACTGTGGGGGGGGGGGGGGGGGGTCCCTTTTTGGCCAAACAGTAGTATTACCGATTTTCCCATCACTCAAAATTGGCAAAAAATTTCCCCTCTCCATTCGGTCCCTGTCCATTACCACGGGGGACGCTCCCCCCTTATCTGCCGGTTTAATAAACCGATGGGGAACGATTGTTCATCAAATTATCTTAAGGCCTGATTCTCCCCCAGATGACAAATTAGATCTATAAACCTAACATTTTTGATTTGCAGACTCTCTTATTAGCTGATGTGTCAATCAATGTAAGTGGTCTCCACAATTAGTGGGTCTTAGAATAGAGTTTGTAGTGAGGAGAAGGTAGCTCTCTATAGTATCCTCAAGCGGGATATTGGTCTTTTTTCCATCTTATATTATCACATTCCCTTTTTTTATATGGTTAAATAGTGTTTTGAAATTAGTTGTTTTTATGGGGATTATTTGGTATATTTGTATTTTGGGTGCGCTTTTTGATTTTACTGTTTTTATTAGTTAATAATGAGGTATTTTTTCTTTTCCTTTTAGTGTTCGACTGTCGAGCGGGATCATCGCGGTCTCCTCTTTTATTTACAGTCCCTTTTCGTTTATATAGTAAAATAGTCTTTTGAATTATGTATTATATAAAATTTTTTCTCTATATAGCTTTTTTGTCTTAAGTTGCTCCTATTGTTTGAGTTGTAACTATTGAAAAATGTTGAGTTGCTGGTCACTCTTTTTTTGAGTGATTGGCCCCTTTAGTTTGGACAATTTTGTCCATATATTTGGTCCCAATGCTCTTAGAAACTGTATATGTCCCCCGTCAAAGTAGTGGCAACTGACTCGCGCAGTTTGTGTCTGTGTCCCTTATTCCTGTTTAGTATTGGCACGGTCATGCGCAGTACAGTTGCCTAACATTGGGCAACGAGTTGGACATGCGCAGACCTGTAACGGACATGCGCCATGAGCAATACGGTGGAGAAAGGCTCTGAATCGGAGGACGAATGTATCCGCTTGAAGTGAGGTGTTCCTTACACATTTTATTTGATTGGTTCTTTATTTCACTATTGGTGTATGTTTTTAATATCTTGTGATTTTATTGGAAATATGGATACACTTATGTATGTAGGGGTGTGATTGGGTGGTTTGTATAGATTAGCCACCGCCTTGTTTGCTTATATATTGTTACTATATGGGCCACCATGTATTTATGCTTGATAATGGCTCCATGTGAGCTAAACGTTTGCAAATTTTTCGTACTGGTTTTTTACCTTTGAAATAAAGGTGCACCTATGCTGACGCTGGATTCTTCTTTCTTGCTATCACATTAGATGTCCTACAATCCTAGAAAGGTTTTTCCATCTCATATTGATATGAGAATATGCCATAAATATCTTATAAGTGAAGATCTCACTTCTGAGACCCAGACTGATCGTCAAAAAAAGAGTCCCTGGAGAACAAAGAAGTGGACACATGAATAGCAATCGTCCCATTTCTGTTCTATCGAACTTCCAGTAAAGTGGGCGGAGTTGATCACTTGAAGGGCTCATTCCCTACGGAGAGGGACAAATGGCTGGTCTGGTTTATTACGACTGTATTTGTTTGTCTTTGTGTCCATCCCCTCAACGGACCGCGGTGTGCGCGGAGAGAAGAAAAGCCTCCCCCTTCACATTGCGATGTTCATAAACCGTCCGAAAACAGGACGGAAGAATGAACATGCACAATGTTTTTCGTGCGGCCGGTGATTTGAAAAACCGCCGGGCGGAAAACCCGTGCAGTGGGGACTGCTGCACGGGTTTTCCATATCGGCCCAGTGTGTTAGTTTGCGGCCAGTTTTTCAGACCGGAAGCAAACCTTGAACTTGGCGTTCAATTGAATGAACAGAGAGTGTCATGCTTGCACCGCCACCTATGTGCTCTGCACATTGTTAAGAAAAGTGTGGGCCCCACAGATATGCACCTATCAAACAGTTATGGCATATCTTTTTCAATATAACATGAGAAAACCCCGTTGACCATATCATCAATGTTATGCATGGCACATAAGTGTAGGATCCTGCTACTGGTTTTGCTTTCAGGCCTGGGCACTGGCTAAATAATCGGTTGATATAGTCAAGAGAAAACAAAAGAAGAAGAGTATAAGACTAGGTCTATAGAACACTAGATTTTGGTCGGTTTTTCAGCAGATTCAGTATTTTGAATCGTGAAAAAACAATCCTGTACTCCAGTGCTGTGAAGACTTCAATAGAAAATCCCTGTTGTAGTCTACACAGCAAGGATTTTTTACTGAGGGAAACCTAAACCGAAAACCATTTGGTGGAATATAGAATATGTTCTATATTCCACGGGACCAATGTCGGATTCCCGCAGCCCCAATGTATAAATATGACTGTCCGGTTTTGCGCAAAAAAATGCGCAAAAAAAAAACGTGGGGCGACACGGTCCAGCAATTTGAAAATGTCGTCAGATTTTGGCTGACATTTTCAAATTGCTGTGTAGACATAACCTAAAGGAGTTTTTGTAAGCTGCTGTCACCCAAAGAAGATTAACATGTTTGATATGTAGCTCCTTGACTTTGGTGGGAGTCAGGGGGGAACTCTAGGCTCTGCAGAGGTATAGCATTCATACTTGGACCCTGGTGCCTCAGGGTGCAGTGAGCTAAGTGAAGGTAGGAAGCAAAATAAGGATTTGGATATCCTTACCCCAGGATTGAAGTGGCCTGTAGTGGGCATGGCAAACCTGGGGCTGATTTTCAGGCAAAAAGGCAGAGAGAGAGTCATGAACTGTAGCTGTAAGGTGGGTCTCAAGAATCAACTTCACTGGTGGAGCTCAGACATGTCAGTCTGACACTTGTTATTCCTGTTAACATATATTATAACATTAATCAGCAGCACATCATGTTGGATCTGCTTAAATGAATAAAACAATATATTCATGATTTTAACCACTTTACAAATCTGGACCACCAGGGACATATACAGCGATTTGCAAAAGTATTCCCATCCCTTGAACTGTTCCACATTTTTAACTGTTACAGACACAAACTGAAATGTATTTTATCGATATTTTATGTGATAGAGCAACACAAAGTAGCAAGTATTTGTGAAGTATACAGAAAATGATATGTCCTTTTTCACATTTTTGCAAATTAAAAGACTAAAAAGCCTGGCTTGCACATGTATTCAGCCCACTTGAGTCAATACTCTATTGGCCCACCAGTTATGCACATCTAGAGGATGGAATTTCTTCTTTTTAAAATACCTTTAACTCAGTCAGATTGGTTGATGAACATTTCTGAACAACACAAGTCATGCCACAGATTCTCATGGGATTTAGGTCTGGATTGTGACTGAGACATTTTAACACATGGATATGCTTTGATTTAAACTATTGCATTGTAGCTTTGGCTGTATGTTTAGGGTTGTTGTTCTGCTGGAAGGTGAACCTATGCCCCAGTTTCAAGTCTTTTGCAGCTTCTAACAGGTTTTCCTCCAGGATTGTTTTGTATTTCGCTCCGTCTATCTTCCCATTAACTATGAACAGCCTCCCAGTCCCTGCTGCCACCACCATGCTTCACAGTGGGGATGGTGTGTTCAGTATGATGTGCAGTATTGGCTTTCCTCCACATATAGCATTTGGCATTTAGGACAAAAAGTTTGATTTAACTCTCATCTGACCAGAGCAACTTCTTCCACGCTTGCTGTGTTCCCTACAGAGCTTTTTGCAAACTGCAAATGTGACTTCCTATGGTCTGCTTTTAAAAATGGCTTTCTTCTTTCCACCATTCCAGAAAGGCCAGATTGGTGAAGTACACAACTAATAGTTGTCCTGTGGACAGATTCTCCTACCTAAGCTGTGGATCTCTTCTCTTCTCTAGAGTGACCCTGGGCCTCTTTGCTGCTTCTTTTAATTAGTGCTTTCCTTGTCTAAGCTGTGAGTTTAGGTGAATGGCCATGTCTTGGTAAATTAGCAGTTGTGCCATACTTCTTCCATTTACAGATTATGAACTGAACAGTGTTCCATGAGATGTTCAGAGCTTTGGTTATTTATTTTTTTTTAAACCTAATCCTGTAATACACTTTGCCACAGCTTTATTCCTGAGCTTTCTGATGTGTTTCTTGGTTTTCATGATGCTGTTTGATCAGTAAGGTTCTCTAACAAACCTCTGAGTCCTTTACAAAATAGCTGTAACTTTACTGAGAATAAATTACATACAGATGTACCCTATGTGATAATTAGGTGGCTTCTAAAGGCAATTGGTCACACTGGATTTTATTTAGGGATAACAAGGGGCTGATTACATATTCACACCACACTTTTCAGTTTTTTAATTTGTAAAAATTTGGATAAGCGCGTATCAGCAGGCACTGTTTACAGATGGCACTTTGCTGGTGCTACTGTGTAGAGCGGTCACTAAGCTAACATTGTTTATAACAGGCCATTTGTAGGCACTATTGTGTATACAACACTTTGCTAACTGGCACCTTTCATAACTTTAAAAGCAGAGGCATACAGTATCTCACAAAAGTGAGTACACCCCTTACATTTTTGTAAATATTGTATTATATCTTTTCATAGGACAACACTGAAGATATGACACTTTAATACAATGCAAAGAAGTCAGTGTGCAGCTAGTATAACATTTTAAATGTGGCGTGCCATCAAAATAACTCAACACACAGCCATCAATGTCTAAACCACTGGAAACAAAAGTGAGTACACCCTTAAGTGTAAATGGCCATGTGTCCAATTTGCGATTTTCCCTCCGCAGTGTCATGTGACTCGTTAGTGTTGCAAGGTCTCATTTGTGAATAGGGAGCAGGTGTGTTAAATTTAATGTTATCGCTCTCACACTTTCTTATAGTGGTCACTGGAAGCTCCACCTTGGCACCTCATTTTCTGGGGAACCCTCAAAATAACTCAACATACAGCCATCAATGTCTAAATTGCTGGCAAAGTGAGTAGACCCCTATGTTAAAAAGGAGAAATTGCTCCCAAAGTGTCAATATTTTGTGGGGTCACCATTATTTTCCAGTACTGCCTTAACTCTCTTGGGCATGAAGCTCACTAGAGCTTCATAGGTTGCCACTGGAGACCTCTACCACTCCTCCATCATGACATCACAGAGCAGGTGGATGTTAGAGACCTTGCGCTCCTCCACCTTCCGTTTGAGGATGTCCCACAGATGCTTGCTAGGGTTTAGGTCTGGAGACATGCTTGACCAGTCCATAATCTTTACCCTCATATTCTTTAGCAAGGCAGTGCTTGTCTTGGAAGTGTGTCTGGGGTCATTATCATGTTAGAATACTTCTCTGTGGCCCAGTTTCCGAAGGGAGGGGATCATGCTCTGTTTCAGTATGTCACACAACATGTTGGCATTCATGCTTCCCTCAAAACAACTGTAGCTCCCAACTCATGCCATCCTAAATGATGAAACTCTCACCATCATGCTTGACTGTAGGCAAGACATTTGTCTTTGTTGTCCTCACCTGGTTGCCGCCACACATGCTTGAGGTTGAGGAGGAGGTTGAGGGGAACAGACTGTATAAGGCTGTGTTATATAGCGGGAGAGTGAATCTGGCAGCTACAGACTCAGTGATTGCCCAGATCCTTCACATAGAGCTATTACTGGGAGAGGAGCAGAGAGGAGCTCAGACAGCCATTATTATATAGAAACAGCCATCACAGAAAGCTGACGAAGCTAGTTTCACTTTCATTTTCCACAGCTCAGAGGAGAGTAAGCACAGAGTGCAGGCAGCCAATCACTGCACAGGGAGCGTGTCCCAACAGTGCTGAACTGAATATCAATCAGCCAATCTGAGCAAAGGGGGCGTGGCCCAACCTCAGGCTGCAGTTTTAGGTGTAGAACACACAGATTAGCTCATAGCTGCTATACTAAATGATCTAGGTAATGCAAACCAATTGAAAAACTGCTTATTGTTACTGTCCCCATCATTACATATATGATCATTGTAGCGAGAAAACTCCTTTAAACCTTCTAGGCCCCATTGCAAATTCTACAAAAGGGTCCCTACTTACCATGTACCATTTATAATACAATTCTTTTGTGGCAGAGGGGTAGCAACTACTACCTCTGCAACACCTATAGCTATGCCCCTTTATGATAATGCTATCCATGTTGATTTTCAGGGCACACAATCATTATGCGGACACATTATTTATGCACTGTATAGTGACATTATTTATGTGTACTGTATGGTGTCATAAGTTATGTGCACAATGTGGTAGGATTGTCTCTGAAAATGTAAGTTTCCAAAGGTAGATGTACCAAGCAGGTATGTGTGTGGTGTGATGGCAATATGGGTGGTGTGGTGGGATTATTAATGTTCCAATGGAGAGGAAACAATTCTATCTTAAGGACTTGCAGTTATGGTTTCACTTACACAACACACAACTCTTTTCATCTCAGAAGGGTACACTTTTATTTACTCTGCTCACATCCCATTATTGCTCTTTTGGCGATTTTAATGAAGCCAAGCAGCGTTTGCCTGCCCACACTATCCAGTGGTCTTCCAAGGACAGAAATTAGAGTGTGCACCAGCTACAGCAGACGCAAACTATGGGCTTCCCATTCCCCCAAGAATTGTGGATTTGGTGACTGGCTTCTTAGGCTATCAGCCTGATTGAGCTGCTGATGCTTAAGCAGCAGGTACCCTATTTAAAGTGCTAAATTATCATCGTTATTAATAAATACATTATGCTATTTTAATCTGCTGCAATGTACAATGAAATATATAATATTCATGTTACATACATATATACCAATAGATTACTAATTGGTCACACACCCTACAAACAAAGTATTGGGACATTATTTACATTTTAATGAGGGCAATGGTTGTGTCACTTATATACAATCATACCCGTGAATCCTCTTGCATATACTGTAGGTGGTTGGTCTCCTGGCCACCATCAGCACTTTGCACCCATTGTGTCCCTTCTCTCATCTCAACATATTATACCTTTCCCTCTCCCTCATTTGCTATATTGTTAGCACAATTTTTGATCATTTCATAGATGAACTGCTTCCTCTGACACTGTATACACATACACACACATATATATATATATAGTGAAAGAAATAATTATTTGATCCCTTGTTGATTTTGTAGGTTTGCCCACTGACAAAGGTATGAATGAACAGTCTATAATTTTAAGGGTAGGTTAATTGTACCATTGGGAGGTAGAATTTCAAAAATAATAAATAATAATAATACAATAATAATAATAATAATAATAATAATAAAATCCAGAAAATCACATTGAATAAATTCTATAAATTTAATTGCATTTTAATGAGAGAAATAAGTATTTGATCCCTCTGGCAAACAAGACATAATACTTGGTGGCATAACCCTTGTTGGCAAGAACAGCAGTCAGATGTTTTTTGTAGTTGATGATGAGGTTTGCCCACATGCCAGGAGGATTTTTGGTCCACTCCTCTTTGCAGATCATCTCTTATTCATTAAGATTTTGAGGATGTCGCTTGGCAACTCGGAGCTTCAACTCCCTCCATGTTTTCTATGGGATTAAGGTCTGGAGATTGGCTAAGCCACTCCATGACCTTAATGTGCTTCTTTTTGAGCCACTCCTTTGTTGCCTCGGCTGTATGTTTTGGGTCATTGTCTTGCTGAAAGACCTAGCCATGACATATTTTGAATGTCCTGGCGGAGGGAAGGAGGTTATCACTCAGGATTTTACGGTACATGGCTCCATCCATTCTCCCATTGATGCAGTGAAGTAGTCCTATACCCTTAGCAGAGAAACACCCCCAAAACATAATATTTCCACCTCCATGCTTAACAGTAGGAACAGTGTTCTTTGGGTCATAGGCAGAACCCCTCTTCCTCCAAACACCGCAAGTGGAGTTAATGCCCAAGAGCTCAATTTTTGTCTCATCTGACCACAGCACCTTTTCCCAATCATTCACAGAATCATCCAGGTTTTCATTGGCAATGGCCCTGCACACCTGCCTTCTTGAGCAGGGGGACCTTGCGGGCACTGCAGGATTTTAAACCATTACAGCGTAATGTGTTACCAATGGTTTTCTTGGTGATTGCGGTCCGAGCTGCCTTGAGATCATTAACAAGTTCACCCGTCTAATTTTAGGCTGATCTCTCACCTTCCTCATGATCAAGTATACCCCACGAGGTGAGATTTTGCTTGGTGCCCCAGATCAATGTTGATTGAAAGTCATTTTGCATTTCTTCCATTTTCTTACTATTGTATCAACAGTTGTCTTCTTCTCACCCAGCCTCTTACTTATGGTTTTGTAACCCATTCCACCTTTGTGAAGGTCTATGATCTTGTCCCTACATATACATTCCAAATGTCAGCAGCACACTATCAACTAAGAAAATATCAAAGGCATATAGGAATTTTTGAAAAATGCATTTCTGCTAAGGATATATAAAAATTTGGGGTTCTTAGTTCACAATTTTGATCAAAAGTGCTTAAGTTCACCTCCTGATTTCGTCAAGGGGACCCCAATATAGGTGAGTCCTAATACTAAAACGTTACCTCTCTTGGAGCTTGTTCAGACTTCCACATCTCAGGGAGTGAAAAGGACTAACTACTGAACACCCTGCACTGATTTCAAACCTGTGGAGATGGGCGGAGTGCAAAAAGCCAATGAGGCAGCCACTCCTCATACAGACTAAAAAGACACTATTTGGAGCCAAATAGTGTCTTTTTATGATCTTGTCCCTGACATCCTTAGAAAGCTCTTTGGTCTTGCCCATGTTGTAGAGGTTAGAGTTTGACTGATTAAGTGAGTCTGTGGACAGGATTCTTTTATAAAGGTGAATATTTAAGACAGCTGTCTTTAATGCAGGTAATGAGTTGATTAGGAGCGTCTAACTGGTCTGTAGGAGCCAGAACTCTTAATGGTTGGTAGGGGTCAAATACTTTATTTCAGCAAAATGCAAATAAAATTATATAATTTATACAATGTGATTTTCTGGATTTTATTTAGTATATTCTATCTCTCATTGTTAAAATTAACCTACCTTTAAAATTATAGACTGGTCATGTCTTTGTCAGTGGGCAAACTTACACAATCAACAAGGGGTCAAATAATTATTTCCTTCACTGTATATATATAGTACCAGCATGTATGTAGTGCCAGCACATTTTAGAGCAATTTTCAGTCAGAGGAAGCAGTTCACCTATGAAATTATCAAAAATTGTGCTAACAATATAGCAATTGTTATTAGTGGTTTTGATTTGCCTGTTTATTGTTGAAGTACTTTCTGATATAGGTAAGAGAGCAAATACATGCATTCAGTCCTTAGTCATACTTTTTATGCGCACCTACAAACCAAATTACTAAGTCATTCGATTAAAATTCAAACCAATAAAATTATATTACCAACAAAATAGGGTGGCAAATAGAGTGAATAGGCTTTTGGGAAACAGAACTGTATTATGCACCATAAATTAAATGCTGTTAACAAGAATCCTAATTGCAGGGTCAGTTAGTGCATGTGTTTGGCAATAAACAGGGCATCGCACTATTGGAAGTCATTGCAGCACATAGGATGGCTTATAGTTGACCATCAATACTCTGCCCGATCATGCGGCACTGAACATCATCACATCCGAGGCACTTACAGAGGCAGTTTTAAAGATCGGCAATAACAGGGTCATTGCAAGTGACAGGAATTATTATTCTAAGTGGTGACCTGCATTTGTGGTGTACTCTACATTATATCAGATGCTATTAGAGCAATGACTACGCATATTTTAGATAATAATTAAATATTGATTTTGATGCTTCTTTGCTTGATTTAATCCATTCATATGGTAATAAACTGCAGAACATGTAGCCAGAGGCCTGGAAACATATTGTGCCTTAATCCTTCAATCCACACTATTTGCTTTATTTGTTTCTTTTTGTTAAAGTCTTACTTTACTTTTTATGCTGTTGACAAAATAATACTCAATTTGTTATCCTTCATGACTTTTAAGATAGGTGGGTACATTTATTATATCCATATATTCATTTCCTCAGCAGTAATCATGTACTAAGTGACCTTTAAAAAGGAAAGATTAATGTTCACAAATATCTTTGTTATTGAATACCATGTATATTGACTCATGGTATCCAATAAACATTAGGTTATATGACTATACTAAGGATAAGGACACACATGGTAGTTTTTTAGAGCCACTGTAGCATATAAGTAACGCACAACTCCTGCTCCTGGAGAGCCCATAGAAACCTGATTTCAGAGAATAATAGCACTCTATAGGGTGACTGAACTGTATCATGACAATTTCATAGTCATGGAATAATTTTTTTAAAGCATATTTTTACAGTAATTGTGTAGACCATACTTGCAAACTATCCCAACTTCCCAAGTCCTCCTGGACTCCCAGAAGGGTTGGCAAGTCTCCCAGACTGGCTGTATGGGGCAAGCTCAGAAACTGAGCCCACACCATTCACAGTAAGTCAGCCAGGAAGGGCACCACATCACAGAGTTTCCCTTAAGCCCACTTGTAAAGGTCACTAAATAGCAAGATATTATCTACAAAATTAAAAGCTGTGTTTCATGATGAATACATGATCTACCTAACGGAGAAATCTGTTTATGTCTATATTAAGAGTAATTTTTGTATTGAATTTGGGGTGCAGGCTTGTTTCTTTGTTAAAATTTTTATTTAATTTATCTCCTAGGTTAACCAAATTAGAGGTGGAATCTGTGTGCTATCATACCTATGATGCCTTTCCATTCCTCTATACCAGGGGTCTTCAATCTGCTGCCTTCCAGCTGTTGGGAAATTACAACTCCCATCATGCCTACTGTTATAGATTATATAAATGCATGATGGGAGTTGTAGTTTCAGCTGGAGGGCCGCAGTTTGAAGACCCCTGTTCTATACATAGAATAGATAATATTAATCTAATGATTTGTAAAAAAAGATTTGGAGGAATATACAAACTCCGTCTCACTGGCATCTCTCATATCCGTAGCAATTGCTTCCATGGATGGAAAGTAGTGCTCACTACAAGATTCATTATCAGTACTTTGTATGGTAGTTTTTATGGTTACAGGAAACTGATCATCAATGGAATCACCACTGATCCCTGGACTAAGGTGCAACTGCAATGGGAAGCCTTTTCTCTATGCTAGTTTACAGACAGTGAAAGTTACTTATAGCTTTATTCTTTCAAGTGGCAAATATGAACAGTAACAACAGGCAAAACAAAGCCCAGAAATTTAGTCCATCTAATTATAGCCAGCACTGCGGCGGTACTTAGGTCATGGGGAGACAGCTGTCACGAGTATACAGGATGTGGATCCGCTAGACCAGCACCAGCAGCGGTATGAGCCACGTCAGGGAGCGGTATGAGCCACGTCAGTGCCTGCCACACGGCTGGTGGGACTTGTGTGAGGCTCCCAAGTCACTACCTATGACACGACTTGCTTGCAGTGGTGGTTGGGGTACAGCATGTTACCGAGTTGTTAAGCACATGGTACCGAATGGTCAGGGACATCCAAGAAGGCCAGGCAGGCGAGAGGTAAAACAGTCAATGGTAGCAGGCAGCAGGTCAGGTTCACAGAATAGCAGAAAATAACAACAACACATCACAACGGACTGGCAAGGACAAGGAGGAAGTGGAAACAAATATATAGAGTCAGCGCCCGGTGATTAACCTATTACTGGCGCGCTGGCCCTTTAAACTTCAGAGAGCTGATGTGAGCACCCTAGGGTGCAAGTACGCGCACTGGCACACAGCAGAGGATCTCAGTGGAGCAGCGGGGGGAAGTGAGTAAACACAGGCCGGACAGGAGGAGCACTAGCACACCCGCAGCCCATCGTGGGGGCCATGGTGCAAATTGTGACAACAGCACTTCTTTGGCAACACACTGGTAGGACAAAGCCTCTCTGTCCATCCAAACCTAGTCTCCCCATGTTCCTCATCTTCCACACACACAGCAGCTATATTTCCTTCTGGTGATGAATGGATGATTCCATGTAATAACCTCATGCGTTTCAGTACAGATGGACGTTCCTCCTAGACTACGGCCTGGAATTATTTTGCATATCTTTACCCATCACTCTCTCCTCCTTATGCCCAGCTTTTTCTACCATTTCTCTTTCCTACTCTCAATCGGAGCGGTGAACCAGCACTATCTACTGTCCTGAGGATGGCATGCTTACACTGGACTTACAAGTTCTCTATCTCCTCTAGGCCTACATAGAGTTGATTGCACATACAGTTCCTCTTCCTCTAATAGTATGTTCACGCAATAGATTTGAACGCTGATTCTAGGGGCGGATTCAGCACTGAACCTGCGTTAGAATCAGCGTCTGGACCGTTGATAAACTGACCTCCATCAAACCCAATGTACAATCAGCGTTGTCGTTTATTCAAGTATTATGGGCACTTACTGTAAGTGTCTACAAAGAACCGACATGGTAATTCTTTGAGGCGTTTTATGCGCCATCAATACTAAGGTATTGAGGCAGAAAATCTGCCTTGGACGGTCAGTATCATTTCCTCGTCTGAGCTTCAAGCTTACAAGCGCAGAATTGCCAATGAGGAAACAACGCTTTTTCGGTGCTGACACCTTCAGCGGCAAAAAATTGTCATGTGAACTTACGCTTAGCTGTACAACAATCAAACTCCTAAGACTCCTACTGAACATTTCTTATTTAGTTTAAAGAACAAAACCTAGTAAACCTAGTAAACAAAACATTTCATACATTTGAAAATATTTTGAAGCCGTCCAGTACGCTGTTTAATCATTTTTGAGAAAAATACTTTTTACCTTTTTATCTTGATGCATCAGATTTTAAATGGGGCAATAAATTCACTCATTCTCTGAATTAGGTACTTGCCAAATGTAGATAGGCAGCTACTGGTTTGATGTAGCAATTAATCTTACTGGGTAATATGAGACCTTCACCCCTTCTGCTTTCTGGACAGACAGCGCTAGAAATCAACCCACAAATCTGTTGTCCACAAGAGCTTGTTGAAAAGCATCAGAACGTGTAAATCCCTTGGGATGCACAAAGCTGACAAGAAAATCTCATGATTTGAAGATTTCAACCTCAAAGACAATTACTGGCCTGCGGATCCACACAAAGACTGGCGCTTGTAGGTTACTGGGAATGCTCATTAGATTGTAAGGAATATTGGGGACACAGCAAACTTTAGCAGAAAATGCAAAGATAATATACTTGCAGTCAATAAGTGCAAGTCTTTCCAATGTGTACGGCTGTTAGTAACCATTCCTACTTTTCCTATAAATCTGTTATTTATTACTGTATGGCTTTGGTCTAGGGCGAAATGTCTTTTTTACATTTGTGACAATGATCTGGAAAAATGTATCTTTAGTAATGTCTCATAGGAAAACAGGCTACATCATCTCTATCAGGCTACAAGGTTATCACCACCTTGTTGTTGGTTTTACTATTTTTTTCTTTTAGGCTACCATTTATCACCATTCTTGGTTTTGGATATCATATGTCCCCTGAGGAACCAGTGTTTAACTGGGGAAACGCGCGAGACTTATTTCTGGGCACAATTGGTGTCCAGTGAGCAGTAGGGTGTGATCATCTCTCCTTATTGCTTGGCATTTTGGTGGTCATATTATAGGTATCAATGATTTATACATTATTTTTAGAGATAGGGGTAGTCGTTGGATAGGCGGGGTCGTCCCTTTTGGGGCGAGTGCTCCTCCTTGGATAGGTACAGTGTAGTTGCTGACATTTATATTGCACCTCCATAGTGTTTGGATTAAGATTTATATTCATCTTCAAAGAAATAGAGACATTGATATAATCTACAGAACCGTGATGAGCAAAACAGCTCTTGTTGTGGTCATTTATACACTGTGGTGGGTAGTAATAATATTTTGGATATTTCATATTTGTACCCCTTCTCTCTATATTGGTGGCTAGCCTGTTAGGATTGTTCTGGTATAGTGTGTTCTATATGTATATAAATATAACCCTACTTAATAAAATCACACATTTTTATTGATATGCATTAAAAATTTGTGATTTTATTAAGTAGGGATATATTTTTTCTGTGAGCTGTTTACTCACCTCTCCTTGCTCCTGCTCTGCTTATGAAGCTGTTAGCAGGATTGTGACATGTCGGATCAAAGCATAAAAGGGGAATTATTTCTCCTGTTTCACTTGCTACTTTATAATTAATAATGCAGTTCAGACACATTATTATGAACACTAGCTAATAGCTAGAGTGACCGCCATGTGCAGTATGGTCAACAACTAGATGGGCTGATAGTGACTAAATAAGGTCCTAGTAGGTTTTAATCTGGAGCCATGATGACTGCAGTACAACCCACAGCTGCTGGAGGGTGTGTGGGGGAGGATTCATTGAAAACCATGATGATTAAGGTTGTCCCATAGATGCTCAATTGGGTTGAAATCTGGGGAATTAGAGGGGCAGGTTGGTAAATGGAAGTCTTGATCAAACCCTTTTAACCAATGTTGGAACTTTCTTGCTGATAAATTCCATGACCCCCAGAAAAGACAACCAAAACATGTGGGTATACGTGATGTATAAGCTTGTGTTCTTCCAGAAATGTGTCAGTGGAGGTGCAGTGGGCCCTGACTGCCAACCAGCCCACTGTCCGTGCCTACTTAGTGTGCTGCCCTAGATGGCAGACCCCAACTGGACGACAGTCCCTACACTACTAGGTGCAGGGCCGTCAGGGGAACACAGAGTCAGACTGTCCGGGTCGATAACGGTACAGGTCCGCCAAAGCCACAAATCGGAAGACAGGAGAATAACGGTAAACAAGCCAATGGTCAAAAGCACAGGAGGTAACGCAGTACAAAAAGGGGAGGACGAAAAACGAGTCGAGGAGCAAGCCGAAGTCGGGAAAACACAGGAGTCAACAACCCAAACAGGATAACAGGGGAAGCACAAGGGATACCTTTTCCAGGCAAGGTCTGACAGGAGATGAGCGAGTTTAAATAGGGAACCCAGAGCCCGCCCCAGCAGATGATTGGTGTGGCCTCCGGGCCTCCTATTGGCCAGTGCGGCAAAACCCCTCTGACCTGATTAGGAGCTGAGCTGTCACTCCTAGTTAAGTCAGCACAGCTGCTCTCTGGGTGTGTCGCATGGCCAGAGGAATTAACTCCTGCTGTGCCGTTCTGCTCCACGGTGGAAAACGTGCGCCGTGGGCAGTACCCCCCCCTTTTTGGGGGGCCATAGACCCTTCCCTGGTTTGGGTTTGTCCGGGTGAGAGTCGTGGAATTCACCTGATCAGAGATTCGGCATGGTGAACCTGGCCGGAACCCCGACCTCTCCTCCGGACCATAACCCTTCCATGGGCGGTCTGTAAGGACCTCTGCAGTTTACGGGAGTCTAAGATATGGGCAACTTCGTACTCTAGCTGACCCTCTACATTAACAGGAGGAGGGGGTATAGAAGGTGAAGTCGGAGATGGAATGTACCTCTTTAACAGTGACTGGTGGAAAATGTTATGAACCCGGAGGGATGGAGGTAGCTTAAGACGGTATGCCACCGGGTTCACCACTTCCTGCACCACATAAGGACCCACGAATCGTGGAGCTAATTTACCGCAAGGCACTTTTAGGCGAAGATTTCGGGTGGACAACCAAACCTTATCCCCCACGGAAAAACCACTAGGGCAAAGGCGTCTTTTGTCACTCTTTCTTTTTTGGATGCTCTGGGCGTTGACCAAGTTCTTCTGAACTTTGGCCCAGACTGTGCACAGATCTTTAACGATAGCATCCACCCCACTGTGATCAGATGTAGCGCTGGATAAAGATGCATGTCTCGGGTGAAAACCATAATTGCAGAAAAATGGCGAGACTTCAGATGAACTATTATCCTGATTATTAATTGCAAATTCTACTAACGGTAAGTATTTAACCCAATCCGCCTGCTGATCAGAGACAAAACAACGAAGTTTTTGAGTAACAGTTTGGTTCACCCTCTCCGTCTGCCCATTAGTCTCAGGGTGGAAAGCCGAGGAGAAGGATAGGGCAATACCCAGAGCTTTACAGAGAGATCTCCAGAAACGGGAAAGAAATTGGACCCCTCTGTCAGAAACAATATTCTCAGGTAAACCATGTAGTTTCACAATGTGTTTGATGAAAAGCTCAGCAAGCTTTTTGGACGACGGCAAACCTCTTAAAGGAACCAAATGACACATCTTACTAAAGCGATCCACCACCACCCAAATGACCGTCTTACCCTCAGAGACAGGAAGATCGGTCATAAAGTCCATGGAAATGTGTGTCCATGGGCGTTCGGGTATGGGGAGAGGGCAAAGTTCCCCAGGAGGACGAGTTCTGGGAACCTTTGCCCGAGCATAAATGTCACATGCTGCCACATAGGCCTCCACATCACGATACAATGAAGACCACCAGTAATTGCGAGAGATGAGCCTCTTTGTGCCAGCCACTCCGGGGTGTCCAGATAATACAGAATCATATAGTTCCTTTAATAACCGTAGCCGAAACTGAGTGGGGACAAAGACTCTAGAAGAAGCAGGACAATTAGCAGGTCTCATATCCTGGTGTGTTTTAATCTCAGTGGCTAAATCGGGGGAAATAGCTGAGGCAATCGTCTCCTTGGGTAATATGGGTACTGGCTCCTCCCGAGGTGAGTGACTGGCACAGAAGCTTCTAGAACGCGTCAGCTTTAACATTTTTAGATCCTGGTCTGTAGGTGACAACAAAGTTAAAGCGAGTAAAGAACAATGCCCAACATGCCTGACGTGGGTTCAACCTTTTAGCGTTTTCTAGAAAGGTCAGGTTTTTATGATCAGTTAGGACCGTGACTTGGTGTTGGGCACCTTCGAGGAAGTGGCACCATTCCTCGAAGGCCCACTTAATAGCCAACAATTCCCCGGTTCCCAAAATATATTAT
>JAODAL010038430.1:0-39222 GCA_025379985.1 Phyllomedusa bahiana
CCCGGGCATTGCAGCCATACAGTATGTCACAAAACGACCTTTGAACAAACCCAACATGTGCCCTCAAATTAACCAACAGCAGCCATCAATGTCTAAAATGATGGCAACAATAGTGAGTACACCCCTGAGTGATAATAGACAAACTGTGCCCAAATGGTCAATATTTTGTATGGACACCATTATTTTAGTTTCACAGGTTGCAGTCATTGGAATCCTCTTCCACTCCTCTATGATGATATTAAACAGCTGGGGATGTTAGAGACCTTGCTCTCCTCCACTTTCCATTTGAGGATGCCCCCTAGATGCTCAATAGGGTTTAGGTCTGGAGACATACTTGGCCAGTCCAAAACCTTTACCCTCATTTTCTTTAGGCAGTGATGGTCTTGGAGGTGTGTTTGGGGTAGTTATCATCTTAGCTTCCAAGAGGAGGGGATCATGCTCTGCTTCAGTATGTCAGAATACATATTAGCATTCATGGTTCCCTCAATGAACTGTAGCTCCCTACAGCTGGCAGCACTCCTGCAGCCCCAAGCCATGATACTCCCACCACCATGCTTGACCGTAGGCAAGACACACTTGTCTTTGTACTCCTCGCCTGGTTACTGCCACACACGCTTGACACCATCTGAACCAAATATATTTATCTTGGTCTCATCAGACCACATGAAATGGTAATCCATGCCTTTAGTCTGCTTGTCTTCAGCAAACCGTTTGTGGGCTTCCTTGTGCATCATCTTTAGAAAAGGCTTCCTTCTGGGATGACAGTCATGCAGACCAATTTGATGCAGTGTGCGGCATATGGTCTGAACACTGACAGGCTAACCACCCATCACACACCCCTTTAACATCTGCAGCAATGTTGGCAGCACTCATATGTCTATTTTGAATTGACAATCTCTGGATATAACTTCTTTTGTCGACCATGGTGAGGACTGTTCCGAGTAGAACCTGTTTGTTAAACTGCTGTATGGTCTTGGACATGTGCTGCAGCTCAGTTTCAGAGTGTTGGCAATCTTCTTATAGCCTAAGCCATCTTTATGTAAAGAAACAATTTTTTTTCAGATCCCCAGAGAGTTCTTTGCCATGAGGTGCCATGTTGAACTTTCGGTGACAGTATAATAGAGCGTGAGAGTGATGATACCAAATTTAACACACCCGCTCCCCATTTCCACCTGTACTACCTTGTAACATTAACAAGTAAGATGATACCATGGAGAGAAAATGGCAAGTTAGGAACAATTTGTCAATTTTTACTAAAAAGTGTACACACTTTTGTTGCCAGAGGTTTAGGTTTTGACGGTTGTGTGTTGAGTTATTTTGAGGGCACACCAAATTTACACTGTTGTACAAGCTGTACACTGACTACTTTACATTGTATCAAAGGGCCACATGTATGAAAACTGTCTAGGTCTAAAACTCACTTTGTTGCCCATAGTAACCTATGGGCAAAAAAGTGAGTTTTGGACCTAAACAGTTTTCATACATGTGGCCCAAAATGTCATATCTTCAGTATTGTCCCATGAAAAGATGTAAAATAAGATTTACAAAAATGTAAGGGGTGTACTTTTGTGAGATACTGTGTTATACTTCTACAATCTACAAAATATTATCAAATATCATGTTATGTTAATTCAAGTTATAAGGTTGTATCTTGTACTGTAACTTCAAAAGTTTGAACCTTTGTCTATAGTAATATAACTTTAATTTCTTTCAAAGGTTCATGTACCTGAAGGAAATTCCACACTATCTTGTACTCACGATGGATGATGCCTGTACTGGCCATGACAGTGCTGCTCATTTGTCCCATTGTCATGGCCAGTACAGGTTTTAGCAAGGTGGATAAAAAATGGTGGGGGGGCCCTTTCACAATTTTAGTGCTTGGACCCAACCTTATCCAATATTGCAGCACATTTCAGGGAGCTGACTGTGTATGCTTGAAGCACTCTCTACTAAACACTGGGTTTAGGACTCAAAAGAGAGGGTCACACACATCAGCTCGAAGCTGGATAGGACCACTGAGAAATTATTAAGTAGAGTAGACAGTAGAGGTCCTCTGGGTCTTCAAGATTGTGGCAGCCTCAAAGCCCATGCTTTCCCTAAAACTCTGAGGACAGCTGTGAGTCCCAGGTTGGAGACCATTGGCCTTCTGGATGCATCAAGTACTATTTGTTCTTTGTTATTTTATAACATCAAGGAATTGGTATAGTAAGTACAGTCTAAAACTGATCAGTTCCTATTAAGTGCAATAGAAGATCCCCAATTATTGTGTAATCGTTAACTATGTTTGATTTTTATCACATATGTATAAAACAGTATCTTAACAAAAGTGAGCACAACCCCTCAAAACCCAACCTTATCCAATATTGCAGCACATTTCAGGACTGACTGTGTATGCTTGTAGCACTCTCTACTAAACACTGGTTGGGAAACCCCAAAAGAAGGGCCACACACATCAGCTCGAAGCTGGATAGGACCGCTGAGAAATTATTAAGTAGAGTAGACAGTAGAGGTCCTATGGGTCTTCAAAAATTGTGGCAGCCTCAAAGCCTATCTTTTCCCAAAAAATCTAGTTTGGAAGGAAATGTAGGAGATCTGTATAGTGGTGCTATTTAGTTAATTGAAACTTTAAAGGGATTAACCATATTTTTTTAAGAATACTCCTGTCCATTTCAAATGAAAAAGTTATAGCCACTTTTTCTCTCAAATCCAATCCTGCATTATCCTCACTCTCCTGTGGCCATCTGTTTTCTTCCAGTCTTGATCAGAAAGGGCTGCCAATCACCCACTGCAGCGGTCACAAGCCATTGGCTGACATCGAAGTAAGTAATAAGTAAGCACTCCAAACGGTCATGTTAGCCAGTGGTACGTGACCTCTGCGGCCAATTAGCTGCTGCAGCGGTGACTTCACATTCAGATCAAGACTGGAAGACTATCAGAGAGTGAAAACAGTGCAGGATTGGATCCAAGGCGAGAGAAGAGGTGAGTATAACTTTTTTTATTTTACAGGTGCAGCTGCATGCTAAAGAAAAATAAATAATTGGATGACCCTTTTTGTAGTAGAGCTTTGCAACTGTGCTGACAAGCAAAATTTTTAGTTTTTACTTAAAGTTACTGTACACATTAAAGTTATCATTCCATCACTGTATTCATAGTTCTGGGTTTGTATGATCAAGGCAATACATATATTACTTATATTCATATTCTAAAAACCAGAACCTAATTAGTAAACAGGCAGTTCCTGTATGTTTCAACAATCCTAGTAATCTAAAGATTGGATCCAGCAAGCACACAATTCTGCTCATAACATACTGCTTCTCTGCATTTTTCATAACATTCATCCCAATGATAGTAAATTTGTGCACTTGAATGTATCTTCCCTTCCATGTAGGTATTTCAGATACCAACACCTGGGTATTCCGACTGAATAAACACCATCACATTAACTCCTGTAGCTGCAGATGCAGCATTTAGTACATGCAAGCCAAATCCATTTATGATTTGAGCTCAGTTTAAGAGCAGAGATTATTTTGCTGGCATGTGGAGATGGTATTTATATACATACAGTACAAGCCGCATTTGCTGCCTTTTTTAAATAACACACAGCATAGATAGAATAAATCTCATTTTGCAGAAAACTTTTTATATGTCCCTGTGGGCAAGTTTTGGGGGGAATGTAAATCACTATATTCTTCCCCCCTCGATGCAGTGCTCTCCCAGACATCTAAAGAATGAGAATGAGAAAAGCACTTTTAGAGATGCAATTCTTTAATTATATTTTTGGGCAAGAAAGATGCAAGCTAACTTTTTTTACCCGCCATTTAACGACCAGTGTATTAATCATAGCCATTATACCTTAATGACTGCTGTTTACTGCATTCTGTTTTCTTTTTTCAAGACAGCTGCTATTTATATGAACGATTGCTAATCCTTATCCCTCTGTATTACACAGCTATAAGCAAACACTATGTAAAGCTGCGGTTCCAAAAACAAGGCTTGTTTTTCTTGCATGGTTGTTTTCCATGCCAGTTTTTTGCAAATTTACCTGCAAAATCCTCTGTACCTCATACTTCTAAGCGGGGGAAAGATGCTATCTTTTGGTAGAAAGGGTCCACTTTACCCACTTTTTAAGATTTCTATTTAGCCTTTACCTACATAGATTTTTTTTTCATATATATATTCAGGGTCGGACTGGGAATAAAAATCAGCCCTGGCACTAAGCCCCACAGCCCACATCCCAATACCGCTTAAAAAATGTCCCTTGTTTTTCGCACCTCGCCACTTTCTAAAAAACTAACACCATAAAGCTGCTTTCCCAACGGAGAAATTTTTTGGTGTGTTTTTTGTGTTTTTTGGTCGTGTTTGTGCAGAAAGGCAGAGCCATTTTAAGCTGTACATTTCTCCACAAAAAAACGTATAAAAAAAATGCACCAAAACCGCTCTGTGTGAGACCCCCCCTACATAAACTAAGAAAGAAACATGGTGCAGAGAAACCCCTCATCAGTAAAGGTGTGCGCCTTACAATCAGGGACAAGCCCACGCTAAACACTATACAAGAACCAACATAACCTACAACCCCACCAATCCACATCAACAGTAGTCAGGTCACCACCACATGAATACAGCACTGATTCATAACAGAAGTAAAAGCAGAGACTCACAGAAGGGTAAACTTGATGGGAGTTGTTCTTTTCTCCTTTTCTTCTTCTGGCCCAAACCTCCATGACGTCTTCCCTGATGAGTTTTTCCTTCCTTTTTTTTCTCTGTCCAGTACAGAATGCAATGTCTTCTTCTCCCGGCACTACTCATCCCTGTATAATTTACAACAAATACATCTTAGACTCCTCTCATTTCCAGCCCTTTTCCTATCAATTCCCCAAACAGTGTATGTTAAACCCTAAAAATTAGAAATTAAAAAATGTCAGATAAGTGGCATGTAAATAGGTAGACCCCCAGTAGGCAGGCAGGGCCATAAGGGGAAGGCGGGGGCAGGGGACAGTATGCAGGCAGGCAGGGACAGTATCAGGCGGGCAGGGACAGTATACAGGCAGGGACAGTATACAGGCAGACAGGGCAGTAATCGGGCAGACAGGGCCCCTTATAGGCAGACAGGGACAGTATATAGGCAGGCAGGACAGGGTATAGGCAGCCAGGGCAGTGTATAGGTAGGCAGGGCTTTTAAATAGGCAGCCAAGGCAGTGTATAGGTAGGCAGTGCTATTAAGGCAGCCAGGGGGGGGCAGGGCATCATATAGCCAGGGCAGGGTATAGGTAGCCAGGGCAGGGCATTATAAAAGCCAGGGGCGGGTATAGGTATCCAGAGGCAGGGCCCATCATATAGCCAGGGCAGGGAAATAGGTAGCCAGGGCAGGGCATCATATAGCCAGGGCGGGGCATGGGTTAGCCGGGGCAGACTCATATAGCCAAGGCAGGGTATAGGTAGCCAGGCAGGGTATCAGTAAGCCAGGGCGGGGGCATCATATAGCCAGGGCAGTGTTTAGGTAGCCAGGGCAGGGTATAGGTAGCCAGGGCAGGGCATCATATAGCCAGGCAGGGTATCAGTAGCCAGGGCAGGGCATCATATAGCCAGGGCAGGGTATAGGTAGCAAGGCAGGGTATAGGCAGCCAGGGCAGGGTATAGGTAGCCAGGGCAGGGCATCATATAGCCAGGCAGGGTATAGGTAGCCAGGCAGTGTATAGGTAGCAACGGCAGGGCATCATATAGCCAGGGCAGGGTATAGGTAGCCAGGGCAGGGCAACATATAGCCAGGCTGGGTATAGTAGCCAGGCAGGGTATCAGTAGCCAGGGCAGGGCATCATATAGCCAGGGCAGGGCATCATATAGCCAGGGCAGGGTATCAGTAGCCAGGGCAGGGCATCATATAGCCAGGGCAGGGCATCATATAGCCAGGGCAGGGTATCAGTAGCCAGGGCAGGGGCAGTATATAGCCAGGGCAGGGCTATAAATGGCAGCCAGGGCAGGGGCAGTATATAGCCAGGGCAGAGCAGTATATAGCCGGGGCAGGGCTATTATAGGCATAAGGGCGGGGGCAGTATATAGCCAGGCAGGGCTATTATAGGCAGCCAGGGCAGGGGCAGTATATAGCCAGGGGCTATTATAGGCAGCCGGGGCAGGGCAGTATATAGCCAGGGCAGGGGCAGAAATATAGCCAGGCAGGGCTTTTATAGGCAGCCAGGCAGGGGCTGTATATAGCCAGGGCAGGGGCATTATATAGCCAGGGCAGGGCTATTAAGGAGGCAGCCAGGGCAGGGCCAGAATATAGCCAGGGCAGGGGCAGTATATAGCCAGGGCAGGGCTATTATAGGCAGCCAGGGCAGGGGCAGTATATAGCCAGGGCAGGGGCGTATATATCCAGGGTAGGGCTTTTATAGGCAGCCAGGGCAGGGGCATATATAGCCAAAGGCAGGGGCAGTATATAGCCAGGGTAGGGCTATTATGGGCAGCCAGGCAGGGGAATAAAATAGCCAGGGCAGGGGCAGTATATAGCCAGGGGGCAAGGGCCCAGTATAAAAGCCGAGGCAAGGGCAGTATATTAGCCAGGGCAGGGCAGGGACATTATATAGCCTGGGCTGGGCAGAAATGTAGCCAGGGCAGGCTATTATAGGCTGCCAGGACAGGGCAGTATATAGCCAGGGCAGGGGCTTTTAAGCCGGGGCCCAGGGCTTTTATAGCCGGGGCCAGGGCAGGGCAGTAATATGCCAGGGCAGGGCAGGGGCAGTATATAGCACAGGGCAGGGGCAGTATATATCCGGCAGGGGAAGTATAGGGAGCCAGGGCAGGGCTATTATAGGCAGCCAGGGCAGGGGCAGTATAGGCAGCCAGGGCAGGGGCAGTATATAGCCAGGGCAGGGTATCAGTAGCCAGGGCAGGGGCAGTATATAGCCAGGGCAGGGCTATTATAAAAGCCGGGGCAGGGGCAGTATATAGCCAGGGCAGGGGCAGTATATAGCCAGGGCAGGGCTATTTTTAGGAAGCCGGGGGGCAGGGGCAGTAATAGCCAGGGCAGGTGGCAGTAAAATAGCCAGGGCAGGAGGGCCGGGGAGGGCAGTAAAAAGGGGCCAGGGGCAGGCCAGGGGGGCAGTTATATAGCCAGGGCAGGGCAGTATATATCCGGGGCAGGGGCAGTATAGGCAGCCAGGGCAGGGCTATTATAGGCAGCCAGGGCAGGGGCAGTATATAGCCAGGGCAGGGGCAGTATATAGCCAGGGCAGGGCATCAGTAGCCAGGGCAGGGTATCAGTAGCCAGGGCAGGGGCAGAATATAGCCAGGGCAGGGCTATTATAGGAAGCCAGGGCAGGGGCAGTATATAGCCAGGGCAGGGTATAAGTAGCCAGGGCAGGGCATCATATAGCCAGGGCGGGGCCCTATTATGGGCAGCCAGGGCAGGGGCAGTATATAGCCAGGGCAGGGGAGTAAATAGCCAGGGCAGGGCTATTATAGGCAGCCAGGGACAGTAAGTAGTTAAAAAAAAAAATAAAAACGTAATACTCACCCGCTGTCCCCTCCTCTTCACTCCGGGCTGGTGGCGCTCACTGCAGAGTGCGGGGCCGCGAGCAGGCGCGATGACGTCATTACATCGGCGCCTCCCCCGCGCCTCCTGGAGCTGACAGACGGGATCAGTAGATCAACCAGGGCGGCGGCCGTTGAGGCTGGCCTATGGCTGGGGTCGGTGACCCGGCCGGGGCAGCCGGGGTGTGCGAGGGGGGGGCCTGTCGGCCCCCTGCCACAGGGGTCCCCGGCGCTGATGCGACCATTGCGGCCCCTGTAGCGCGCCACAGACCGGCGCCGGCACTCGGGGCCCGCCGGGGGGGAACACCGTCCTCCTCGGCGGGGGCGATCCGAGCCGGCCCTGCGGCCCGGACCCCAGCGCCCCGCCTGGCAAATGCCCGCTTTGCTCTATGGTCAGTCCGGGCCTGTATATATTAAAGGACTATATTGAGCACTGTTGTTTTGCACCTAAAAAATTCCTGGGTTTAAATCTAATCCAGGGCAAGGAGCTGACTGTTTTCTTATGTTTGCCTGGGTTTCCTCTGACTTCTCAAGATTTCTTCCCCAATCCAAAAAGGTTAATTGATTTCCTGTGAAGTTGACCCTAGTGTATATTTGTGTTTGACATTTAGGACTGATGGGAGTTATGACAATCTAAGGCAAAGAGCAGATCTCCAGCTTGGGACACCTATGTGGAGAGCCACTACAAAAGAGCAGTTCTTACTCTGAGGAACTTGGGGTGTTCATGCATTAGAGGGATTCCACCACTTGTCAAAATCCATTTTTGAGGGACACTTTTGCATAGCTTTTCCCCAATCATGTCTATAGGAGTTCCGTATATAGCTGCGCACACTAGCATGGCTATATACGGAACTCCCGTAAAAAAGAGTTGTAAGGTTGACTGCAAGCAAAGCCCACCCCATTGACTGAAGTGTTCTGTTCGTAGCTTGCCATGAGCGGACCTGCTGCACTGACAAGGACAATTGATAAAACCCATTCAAGCACTGTTGACTTACAGGGTGCAAAAGAAGACACATCTAGGCCCTTGTGTTTAAAAGGGACCAAAAGAACATAGGAGGACACAAATGTTACTCACCGGCCACTTTATTAGGTACACCTGTCCAACTGCTCGTTAACATTTAATTTCTAATCAGCCAATCACATGGCGGCAACTCAGTGTATTTAGGCATGTAGACATGGTCAAGACAATCTCCTGCAGTTCAAACCGAGCATCGGGATGGGGAAGAAAGGTGATTTGAGTGCCTTTGAACATGGCATGGTTGTTGGTGCCAGAAGGGCTGGTCTGAGTAGTTCAGAAACTGCTGATCTCCTGGGATTTTCACGCACAACCATCTCTAGGGTTTACAGAGAATGGTCCGAAAAAGAAAAAACATCCAGTGAGTGGCAGTCCTGTGGGCGGAAATGCCTTGTTGATGCCAGAGGTCAAAGGAGAATGGGCAGACTGGTTCGAGCTGATAGAAAGGCAACAGTGACTCAAATAACCACCCGTTACAACCAAGGTAGGCAGAAGAGCATCTCTGAACGCACAGTACGGCGAACTTTGAGGCAGATGGGCTACAGCAGCAGAAGACCACACCGGGTGCCACTCCTTTCAGCTAAGAACAGGAAACTGAGGCTCCAATTTGCCCAAGCTCATCGAAATTGGACAGTAGAAGATTGAAAAACGTTGCACTGGTCTGATGAGTCTCGATTTCTCGCTGCGACATTCGGATGGTAGGTCAGAAGTTGGCGTCAACAACATGAAAGCATGGATCCATCCTGCCTTGTATCAACGGTTCAGGCTGGTGGTGGTGGTATCATGGTGTGGGGAATATTTTCTTGGCACTCTTTGGGCCCCTTGGTACCAATTGAGCATCGTTGCAACACCTTGTGGAATCTATGCCACAAAGAATTGAGGCAGTTCTGAAGGCAAAAGGGGGTCCAACCCGTTACTAGCATGGTATACCTAATAAAGTGGCCGGTGAGTGTATATAGCACATAGTAGGTGAGTGATTATGGTAAAGCTTTTTCCTCTTGGGTTCATGAATAGTGTTGAGCTGAAAAATGTTTGTTCGGCACACATTCTACGTTTTTTCCGAACCCGAGCCTCAAGTTTGGTAGAATCTGCGTTTGGCACAGGCATTCGACACCATTTTCAGCTGCTTCCTTCAGTTTTGGCGGCCAGCCTATCAGTGCAGTGTCAAAAGCGTCACCTCTGAAGGTGTAGGGATCACATTGGCTGCTAAAATCACATGATCGTCTTATGTGTATGTCACTGTATTTCCTGTTGAACGCCATTTCTACCTTACTCTCTGTAGTGAACACACTGCTGCCTTTGCCTGCTGATTTGCCAGCAGGCAGAAACATCATTAAATAGCGATTCAACACAGGAAAAGCTGCCAGTTAGATTATTCAGTGGAGGGGAAGCTATCTTAAGGAATTATACACAGCAATAGTTAGGGAGTTAGGGAGTTTTGTATAGATATTCCATAGAAAAAATTCTGTTTATTTTCCCGTTGCAAAGTATAGGCATGTAAGACCACTTGATTTGCTGTGAGGGTTCTTCCATATGACCCCTGATATGGGAATCTAAAATATCCCCCAGCTTTGTTTGTTCAGTGTCCAAATTATATATTAACTCAAAAGAGTATGTGCAAATACACACAACGGCGAAAGAACAAAAGACACTCCCCAAATTGTCAGTCTATCCTTTCTCCTTTATTGAAGGCTTGGCAAGCAGTTTTATTAATTTTGAGTAATCTATGCAAAACAGATATATTTCTATTGGTTTCATCTTTGTTTGTAACACCTCTTTTATAATTATTCATGTATTATAACAATCACCTCATTAATAATCATTAATAAGCATCTTTACTGGTCAGTACTAAAATCACACCTCTAATTATGCTAAGTATTCGTGAACGCTACTTAGGACGTATGATGTAGGGATTCTAAAATATCTAAAGGTCAGTGTTTCTACTGCGCATGCCAGAACAACAAAACTATTAACAAAACTACTAACCACTGTCCTATCCCTAGGCTGGCAGTGTCCTTCGTAAACAAAGATATAAACCATTATTTACACTTTGTTGGAGTCTGTGTCTGAAATTCTCCCAAACAATACAAGGACACAAGCTTCATGGAAGAACTTTGTATCATTTAGAAATTGCTAAACTTTTAACCCTGTATTATAGAACTTTAGAATTTATTAATTTCCATATCAATTCCCTCTTAAAAGTTTGCATTTTCAAATGAGTACCTGAATATGAGACATACCTAGGTGAGACTAGGGGTTTTATCTCCCAGGCTACTACTCCCTATGAGGGAAACTGGTCTTCATACCAACTATTGCTAATCAATAACTGGTAATACATTGCAGCAGCTTCCATCCCTCCTCTGGGTCTCGTCTCTATTCTGGGGTCTCTACATTGTGTTATAATCATCCTCTGGTGATCTAATTGTCCAGAGATATCATCTCCATCAAGAGGCCTCATCTGGAGAACCTTTGTATTGGCACTCATGATATTGTTAACAGCTTTTGAAATCATACTACATAGTAGGTGAAACAACCGATATTGCATAGAAAAAATTCTGTTTATAATCCTATTTCCCCATTGCAAATTATAGGCATTTAAGACCACTTGATTTGCTATGAGGATTCTTCCATACGAGTCCATTTCAACGATATTGCATAGAAAAAAATTCTGTTTATAATCCTATTTGCCCGTTGCAAAGTATAGGCATTTAAGACACTGTTGATTTGCTGTCATTTGGAGTAGAGTTCTTCAATACAGAGATTTGACAAATTCTAGACCTTTTAAATATTCTTTTATTTGAATGGAGCAAACTAGAGGTGGTAAGCGAACAAGGAGGGGCGTAGGACATGGAGCTAGAGGTACAAGACAAGGCACTCTTTCCAGTGCTGCGTACAACACACAAACGAGCACATTGTCAGTCGCAGGACTGTCAAGCCTGTCATCGCTTGGTCGGTTCCCTGTGCGTCTCATTACTGAAGATCGGCGCCAATCCATTCTTCAATGGTTAACACACCCTTCATTCGGCAGTTTTACCTCCTCTTCCTCTCAGTCAAGGACACAAATGTCATCATCATCATCAGTCCAATCTGAAGGCCAAATGTCACCCAATAAGCAGACCGCTCTAGATAATCCATATTCCGTAGAGCTCTTTGATGACACAATGCGGTTGGAGTCAGAAGGCATTTTTTCAAAGATCAAGAGGCCAAAGAGGATGATTTTGTCTGCTCTGACACCCAATCGCTGATGCACTCAGAGGAGGCAAAGGAAGCTGGTCCGTTGCCAGAAATATCGAGCGGTCAGCTGTGCCTCGCAGTGCCTGTGGCTTCTAGCCTGCAGCTTGAGGATGTAGACGGTCCGGAAATCACCTGTTATGATGTTGACATTGCGGATCTAAAGTGGTCTTTTGAGCAGCAGCTGCCGAGCGCATCATCAGTGGAGGAGGATGATGATGGGATAGTGTCAGTGTGGGTCCGGCCTCAGAAAGGGAGAGGGCGGTCGCACAAGTCTGCTGACATTAATCTGCCAGCCATGGTCAATGGTGGCAGCAGGAACACTGCTAATAGGTTTTCACCATTGAAGAGGTCCAAGACCTGTGAAGCCAGGACCTTTTTCGATCAAGCCTCAGATTTACCGACCGACATCATAGGTCGGCTTTGCTTTCAATGCGTCGGTAGAGGAAAGAATCTAAAGAATTTAATCACCACCAGCATGAACAGGCTCATGCATGTAAAGCATGAATTGCTGTGGAAGAATCACTTGGAGTAAAAAGGCCACACAGGTCCTGTCCTTCCAACCACTGTGACATCTTCTGCCTCCGCCACTTCCAAGCCCAAGCGGTCCTCTGCTGCCAATGTGCCAGAGCAGCATCAGCAAGCACCATCCTCACTGTTGGCCAATTCCCACCACCAGCAACATAGTCTACACCTTCCCTTCCACCAGTCTGACCTGCACGCCATACAGCAGCCAGTCCACCAGCCAGCCTTCTTTGTACCTGGTGTGGAAGCAGAAGAAATGCTTTCACCCCAGCCATCCAAAAGCATGAATGTTGGCATTGCCAGGCTGTTGGCCTTGACAATGTTGCCTTTTTCCCCCTGGTTTTAACACCCGATGGGTTTTCCCCCATGTCAGGACGGGATTGCCCCCAAAAAAACAGAAAAGCCGACAGGGATTTCTTTGCCCGAAAAACTTCCTGCCCGGCCCCCCCCAAAAGTGAGGAAAAATTTCCCCCACATGGTAGCTGCAACTGTGTCCAACCCCAAAATCAATCTCACTACAGACACATGGGGTAGTAAGCAAGGGGCAAAAAGGGGGTTACAAAATCACTGACGGCCATTGGGAAGAAATTTTGGGGTTACCCGTTTTTCCCTTTGGGGATGGGTCTAAAAGGGGGTCAGCGGGTCCCTTTAAAGGGGCTGAAATTCCCCAATCCTCAACCCCGAAAAGGGGAGAACACGTGCCAAGAAAACCGGCCTTCGGGAAAAGAAAACTTCTTGGAAATATCAACACACAGGGCAAGAGCTGGGGGATTGGGCCCGCCTCTCAGGGTTTACCAGTGGCCCCTTGGTTTAAGAACCCTGGAACCAAAAGGCAATGTGGTTTGCGACAATTTTGAGAAAAATTTTCCCTTCCGGGCCCCTTAAAAATCGGGTAGCTTTTCCCCACATCCCTTGCCTGGCACCAAACCCCCCTTCCCCGACCTGGTTTTTTCGAAATTTCTTCCCAAACCACCTTTGGGGGTTAAATGTTTTTTCGAGGAAGGGTCAGGGTCTTTTGCTCACACTTCCCCGCTTCACACCCTTCCCTTTGGCCTGACTGGCAAACGTTGCAGTGTGATCTTTTTGGGCCTCCCCACCAACCTCCCCCATTGGGTGACTTGGCCCAAAAAGCTGGAATTCAAAACCCTCCCACATGCTCCCCGCGATTTTTGGCAGCAAACATAAAAGCCATTATGCAGTAAGAAGGCCCATTTGGGCCCCAAAAAACAAGGGGATGCGGACCTTGGGGTGGGAAAGGCAGGTGAAGGATTTTTGCAACATCCTTTTACACTTTTGGGAAAACGCAACCAAAAAAATCAGTCAGGACGATGCCGGGTTTCCCCCAAACCCTGACCATTGTGGTCATATTTTAAACCCGGGAAAAAGCATTAGACTTTCCCGGGGGCAGCATTCCCGGGGGATGGAAGAGGATGAGGCGGACCAAAGCCTTAAAATCCCACGGATATAGAGGGCCTGAAATGTTTTTCCCCAAAAATAAAGGTCTTCTTTTTGGCCGTGGTTCGAGTTTTCCCCGGGGGGGTGCAGGAAAGGGAGTTTTCAGCTCCCAAAAGTAGGAGGCAAAGAAAAGCTAGCCAGGCCTCCGGGGACATTTAGGATTAAAGGGAAATGGAGGAGAAAGATTTAGGCAGGGGGGGACCAAACCCCCTTAAAACCCCCAAATTTCCCCTTTGGGGGTTTAAAAGGTTGGGACAATTTTTTGAGGGGGAAATAAAAGGTTTGGTTTCCCCCTTGAACCCCCAAAGGGTTGGGAATCCGGCAGCAGCCCACACAAAGAGGCTTGGATGGAAAATCCCCCTCAACATTAACCACGCAACAAGGGGGAATCAAAAAGAAAAGGGGATTACTGGGGGAACACCCCCCTTGAAACCACGTTAAAAAATCCCCAAAAAAGCACTTTCCTTTCCACCCACGAAAAAATTTACAGTAGCATGCAGGAATTTTTTAAAAAAATTCAGACAAACTGTTCCCTCTTCCTTTATAAATTTAATGTCACCCGTGGAACAACTTCAGCAAAAGTTCCCTTAAGGCTGGCAAGTACCGCAGGAGGCCGTTGCAAAACCACTGGTTTAAAATTATTTAACTCCCTTTTTTTTCCACCTCACAAATGCCTGCAAGGGAGGGAAAACATTTTGTGCCCCAACAAAACCACCTTTAGAGCATGGCCATGACCTAAACCCGCGGCTCAAAACCCCATTTTTTGGGCTTGATCGACCCATTCCCAAAATTTTGGGGGGTTTTCCCAAAATGGGTTTACTTTCTCGACAAGCCTACCCAATTTTAGGGGGCCTCTTTTTCCCCCCCGGCAGCCACGTTATCTCAGGATGCACCTTCAGCGCACTGGTTTGGGGTGATAAATGAAAACTTTCCCTCTTTTCCCTGAGAAAAGTGGATTTGTTTTGACATCAAAATTAATCAAGCGTGGGGGTCCCCGATTTTGTTTTTTCCCGTTGCCGAAGTCACCGGGCTAGTAGCTGAAACACGTCCTCTTGACAAAGGGGGAAAAAAACACATTTTCCAAAACAGTCATTTCATAAACTGTTTTAATTTTAGGGCCCCATAAAGCCAAATCAAATTGGACCCCCACCCATTACTACTTTTTTTTTTTGGGGAGATGCTAAAGGGGCCCCCGCATCCTGATTGTTCCCCAAAACCCTTTGACACAAAAGAAACACCAATTTGGAAAAAGGCACTGGGTTAACCCGGCACGGGTTTCCAAAAGGGCAAAACCCTGTCTGGGCCCTTAAACAAAAAAAAGGGGGCCCCGTTATATTTTAAAAAAATAGGAACTAGCAAAAGGGTGGGGGAAAATCATTTGATTTAGCGCAATTTTGGGCCCGAAAAAGGTTAAAAGAGGAAAATGATGGAAAACCCTGGCTACCACTGGCCCCCCCCTATAACTATGGCCCAAACCCGCTTAAAACCCCCAATGTTCCCCGTTGGGATGTTTTTGTTGCCACCAAAATTTTAAAAGACCCTTTTTTGGGCCCTGGTTTAAAAAAAAGGCCCTTTTCCCAAAATTGGGGCTTCTTATGTTGTCCCAAAGGGGGGCCCCTAGCAGCTGCCCCAGCCCGTGCCTCCCCATAGCTATGCCCGTCCTCATCTAATTTAGTTAACCATTAAAAAAAAATTAATTAAATTTTTGCCTGTGAATTTTTTTTTCCCCTTACCATTTTAACTGTTTAGGGGGTTCTAATTGGGAGTTTTTCTCCTCACTTATGGGGAAAAAAAATTAAACCAAAATCTTCTCCCCATTGACCTTAATTGGGGGTTTTAAAAGGGTTTGGTTTGAGTTTCCCCACTCGAATTTCGAACCGAACTTTGCAAAATTCGAACTCAAACTTTTTAGGGTTCGCTCATCTCTATTCATGAACCTACGCATCTACATGTAATATATCTGTCAATTAATTTAACATCAAAACTTCTAACTAGAACAAGGGGTTACATGAGGTCTCCTTAGAGCTACTCAGACTTTTTCACCTTTAAGGAAGTAATATTCAGAAGATACCGTCACATGTCTTCAAACGCTCATGAACATAGCATGGGTAATCTATTAATACTAGCTAAAGGGGCATCAAAGTCTGTATACATCCTGGTGCATTAAACCAAGTACTCTGCTTGGCAGGTGCAGAACTTTTTTGTGTACACAGCACAATAATGATTTGCAGCTATATCTTGTTAGGTAAAATATTGGCAGAGGTAGAAATAATAATAATGATGGGTGAAGCACACAAGGCTGCCAGCATTGCTTAGTAAATGTTAGTAGGCTTTTACTCTGATTTACTGTTTGTAAGTTCTCTTCCTAAAAACTCTGTTTGTAATATCGCTTCCTAATTTATTAGACTTCATCCTCTCAATTTTGCTTGAAAGGTCATAAATCATCTCGGCCTTTTAGAATAAGAAAAAAGGTAAATTGACTAATTTACCACAGAGCTGCATTGTGGATAAATCTCCGTTATTTCCTTATTAGCTGCATGTGAACATAAAAAAGAGGTATGGAAAGCCCTATTCTCCTCCGCTGCCTTTTACAATGATTTGATGGTTAACACAGCACAAGGTACCTGTGTATTAGTATAACCAGAAAATAATTGACTTGTTAGAACAATGAATATTATATCCCCCCCTTTAAGGTGACAAGGACTTTATGTACAGTACTCCTGATTGGTCTTCATTATTGTATATATGTACTTGTTTGTATATATACTGTTTTAATGGTCTTGTAGCATTTAGTATATACACTAGGTATTACTGTTGCAAAGGATATAAAAGAGTCTTCAGCAGGAAACAAAGGTAGAGTGTGGCTAAATACATGACTTTCGACTAGGTTGTGCCTCAAGCCACACCCAAACATGACACCAGATGAGGCCATGCCTTTAACCACCCCCAAGCACAACCATACCAACATGTCGCCTAAGTTGGGACACCCTGTAGTCTATAAGCCGATGGCTCCCTTCTCCATTATGGTTCTTAATGGTTTGCACAATCTAGAATTTCCCAACATACATACCTTACCTGGGGCCCCTATGCTTGTTAGGCACATGGGCAACTGCCTAGTTTGCCCATTGGAAATGAATGCCCTGACTAAAGCCACATGAAGGAAAGAACAACTGAGAAGTGCTGCATTGAAAAAGTAAGAGACGAGTTTTGCGTCAGTTTAGAGTGCTGACAGCTCCCAAGAGGTGCTAGCAGAGAGTGCTGTGTGGCAAAAGAGTAGACTTGAGGCCTGAACACAAGGATACAAGCTGGTCCTTTTACTGGAGAATCAGAGGGGCTAATAGCTATCAACTGGTGGATAACTGAATGCTTTCCAACTATAGTAGATGGTGGGTTGGAGATACAATTCAGACCTGTGTAGACCTGTACAAGAAGGAGGCCTATTAAGTAACAAGCTCACAGTTCATTGTATGGGCCTCCTCTGTAGTGCTGTAGTCTGAATGCACTGACAGCCTTAGTGGATGACTATGGGGGTTTTGCTTCAGCTGTAGAGAAAAAAGTCAGCTCAATATAGAAAAGCCTGTAGGGGCCAATTGGTGTTAAGTTCAAACCTGCAGAAGAGCCTGTCTAAGACATCTATCAAAATAGGCTGTTAGCAACAATGAGAAGTGTTTGCCCTGCAAGTTGGACCTTAAATCATACTTGCCAACTCACCCAAAAGAGTTTGCAAGTGTCTTGGGTGGGTTCAGAAGCTATGCTGGGACAACGCACAGCCAGCAGGAGCCTGCAGCTGGCCTCCTGCTGCATTGGCTGGGATCAGAGCTAGATGCTATGGACAGTAGTAAGGAAGGTACTCCCTCTGTTTAAACTTAGGCACCCTGCAAAAAAATGATCCATCAGGTTGCTGATGACCTGCCAAGTCCACCAGAGCCAAAATAAATGGACATCAGTCTTGCCACGCTGAAGCCTAATAGGCCCTGCCATGAAGAAGCTAAAGGTGCTTGCCTTACACTTTAATGTATAGTATTTGTGTGTGTTAATAAAGCAATCACATAGTCTAGTCCCATTGTGAGACAAAATAAAAACACAGAAAAAAGCACACTTTTAAAAAGGATATTTAAAAAAAAAAAAAAAAATCCAAAAAAAAGTGTTACCCCCATATAATAGATTTTTCTGTGTCCATAATGATCTAATCTATAATATTATTATGTTATTAAATCCAGACTTGCCAACACTCTCCCAGACTCCTGATAGAACTGGCAAGTTTCCCAAAGTGGCGCCAGGGTAAAGCGTTATGAGATGCTGCCCTGACGTCACTTGGTGCAGAGGGATTGCACTGCAGCTAAACTGCCTCTTAAGAAAAGCTGATTGATGTGGTATCTCCCACCCTGGGCACTGCTTAGGCCACATCCCTAAATCAGCTTAAATCCAGAGCTGTAACACCATTGCAAAAAAGGTGTGTGTCTTTTGTGAAAAAGGTTATGTGTCACGGAAAACATGGGGTATGATTTATTCAAGTCTTTGGGGCACCGTGTGCTCTCAATTGAAATATCCCAGTATACTACTTTCAAATGTTGGCAAGTATGCCTAAAATGTTTCCTAGATACTTGGGTTGAGGGTATTGCCTTATTGGAACAGCCCTGAGAGCACAGAAATGGGCCAAATGGATAGTGATAGGGACAATAGGATGGGGTTTCTTGAGAAGTCTAGTGGTGCCAGTAAATGGGTATAGCCTACTGAGCAGTAATGCAGAAGTAATATGGGCCTGGAGCTCCTGCAAAAATTTCATGGACCTGAAAGAGTTTCTGCACAGTTGTATATTGTTAAACTCCTGTTGTTGTGGTACCTCTTGAACCGTTATAACACCTAGAGTAAATGTACTGTAACTGCTAAGCTTCCTTGCCTCATCTGAGAATTGTAACCATCATGTTTGCTGTATATAATGTTAAGTAAATCTGATCTGCTTGAATTATTTTGTTCTGTGATGGTATTCTTTAAAGTGGAACCACATAGGAAGATAGAAAACCCTACTACAGACTTAAATTTCTATGTAGTGCAGAGAACAATGGCACACTCCATCTTTTGCTAGTTTACTCTCTGGTCCATCTCTTCACTCTTGTGGAAGTTATTCAAACAAGTGAGACTGCACACTGGGGGTATATTGATGCTGGTACAGTTTATTCTTATCATTGTACAGTCAAACCCTCTAAAATCTCATTCAAGAAATAATCCAGAATATGGTAATGTTTTGGGGTATAAAGTCTACAAACCCTTTATCAAGCATGGGGGACTGGTAGGGGATTAAAGAATGAGAAGCCCGGTGCCAGAAGTGGCATTCTGTAGGTTAGGTGAAGGTGATGATACAGTAAGTGAATGATGGCATGGCACTACATCATCATTCACTGACTTACACTTGACCAAACCTACCTGACCTACCAAGCGGCACCTGCTTCTCATCCTCTTGTCCCATTCTACTACTAGTCCTCCTTGCTTAATAAAGAGCTTGTATACATTGAAACCCAAAACTTTATTATAGATTAAATAAAAAATGTTCAATTTTGGGATTTGTATTTGTGTGATATTTAAGTCAGTAATGCTATAAAACTGTATCAGCATCAGTTTTCCTCTGAACTGCTGTCTCACTTGTTTTGATACAACCATAACTTTTGAAAACTCAAAACTGTCTATGAAAACGGGTATGAAACTTATCGTAGTTCTAAAAGAGTTACATAGTGCATTAAAAAAAATGACGAGGAGCAACTGTATTGATGCTATGGGCCAACAAAGAATCCTAAGACCTAACATTTTTTCATAAATCCAAGCCCCAGGTGAAGAAATACCCAAGCCAATAGGGTGACCTAAGTGGAATAGATTGGCCAATAAATATTTAAGCCATTATTTGTTCCATACGTTTATGAGTTGTTTTTTTTTTTTAATAAAAATTTCTATCTATGACACAGTCAGAGTGCACTGACAAATATGTAGCATCAATTAGATTTATTCCTTTACATTTTCTGAAAGGGATACCATTCCTTATTATATAGGTGTGTGTAGACTTACAACATACACCATTAGTTGCTGCACTGAAACTGAAATAAATTCTAATAGGCTCGTAGGAAATGAGCTAGGACTCTTCATTGCCACCTATTAGATAATACATTCCTTAATTCACATTCAGCCCACTGAGCTTTGCAATGTAAACAGGATAAGAGGCAACCATATATTCATCTGCAGACAGCTGTTTCGGGTTTTGCCCCTAACCAGTGCAAAGTAGAACACTGGTTGGTTAGGTGAGGCCTTTCTATATGAAAGAAAGGATATAGATATATCATCTTCAGATACAAACCTTTCAAACAACGAAAATATACGAGGTAGTGGAGCTAGACAGTTTGGCACAAGTGGACAAAATGGATTTCAAGGGAGAGTAAAAGGTTCTAGATCATGGAACCCACAAAGGAAGAATCAATGGTAAATTAACAGGAAGCCCAATCACACATGACAATATGAAGGACACCCAAAGATCCTCTATCAAATTTACCTCCCCTTGCAAACTCTTGCTCCTCTTCTTCATCTTCATTTTTTTGGACCGTCATGAGGGTCACCCTTATACATTGAGGGAGAGACCAAACAAACATAAATAAGCACAGCACTATCTAATAAAGTAATTAATCTCTTTCATAAAATTCTAGTGAATCATGAGTTGGCAGTACTATCCAAGGGCTTATCCTTTGTTCCCACGATTAAATTCAATGAGTTCACGTGGGTAAAGGACATATATTTATTCATCAGAAAACTGAAGTAGTTTAAATTTTTCAAAATCAACGATTTATAGGTCTGTAGTGACTTAGGAATCATGATCGAGGATCTTCCAGGAGTTAGAACTCTTACGGGATTACTAAGAGAGGGTGACACTTTGGGACCCTACACGGATTTGAGATAAAAAATGACTCGCTCCCCTCACTTCAAAATACTCCTGAGATTTATATTTTCCTTGAAGGGACTGTCTCACTACAAGGATTGCTTTTTATGTTAAAGATCTTGCAAGTCACTTTGCAATATGTGTCCATTAACAGTGTCCTACCTACAGTATTCCTAGATATTCCCTCTTGCATGGGCTGAATCAGCTCCTCAGAAGCTATAGTTACAGTCTTGTGCAATCTCTCCTGATAGGCTGCCAGTGGTGGTCACTATATCTGGTGTCCTGAGCAGCTTGTCACTGCAGGCCAGTAGAAACATGCCCCTGAATTCAAAACTGAAACCAAAAAAGCAAGAGGTAAGATGAATCGATGCAGTGAGACAACCCCTTAAAAGTAGTAGAAAAGGATTTGGCCTGTTTGGACATAAAGTTGTACCATCATAATAATAATAATCCTATTCATGATGAATTAAGAGCCCTAGGTCTTTCTAGTCTAACCCCACTCTTGTAGTAAAACCATCTGACAAGAATGGGAATATCGTTGTTTTAGATCATGACAAATATGTTTCCATGTGTAAAAGACTTCTGAATGACAAATCCGGATATGTTATTCTACCTGAAGATCCTACTGAGACTTTTTTGACTGAGCTCGAAACCATCGTAATTGGGGCTGTAGATGTGGGTTTTCTCTACAGAGAGGAATCTTGTTTCCTATTACCAACAAAATCAGAAAAAGTTAGAAACTTTTTATGTGCTCCCAAAAGTGCATAAAGGACTTAACCCATTAAAGAGATTGACATAGAATCAGGGTATATCTGGATTGGATTCTGAGAGAATTTGTTATCTCATTGCCATCATACCTTAGAGATACCTCAGATCTACTCAGGAAATTGGAAGATATTTAAATTGATGATAATATACTGCTAGCCTCTATTGATGTGGAGGCTCTTTACAGAAGCATCCCACATCATTGGGTATTGGCTGCTGTGGAGTCCTTCCTTGGAACTAAGGGGAGGCAGCATGCAAGTAATGATCGATTTATGTTGCAACTTTCAGACTTTATACTCAGATGCAACCATTTCCTCTCCGGACCTAGGGACTACCACCAGCTAAGGGGGACAGCAATGGGGTGCTCTTGTACTCCCTCCCATGCAAATCTCTTCCTGGGCTGGTGGGAGAGGACCCCGGTGTTAGGAGAGGAAATGGAGGGGTTTACATTAGACATTTTTTTTGGAGGACGGTTAAATATAATTAAAATAAAAAAAAGATATAAAATATAATATTCAGAGCGCCATTGATTCCAGGCGCTGACATTCAAGAGGGTATACATACATAACATACGTCAAACACTATAACAAATAGTGACTATCTTTGACTAACAACAGGTAAAGAGTGAGAGAGGCACCCTGCCCGCAAAAGGCTTACAATCAACAAGGAAGGGGAAGTAGGTCAGGAAGGTGAGGGCAAGACATGTTGTGGAGGGTGTAGTGACAGCGGGGTTATTTAAGGTTTGTAAGGCTAACCTGAAGAGATCGGTTTTCAGTTGCTATTGAACTGGTGAAAGTGGAGGAAGAAAAAAGAGTCCTGATGTGGATTGGGGCAGGTGAGTACCAGAGTATGGGGGAGGTGCGAGAGAAAACATGGAGACGGTTGTGAGAGGAGGCTGACGAAGAGAGAGCAAGAATAAGGTTCCTGTGAGGAGCGGAGGTTGCGTGATGGGAGGTATCTGGAGATTAACGCGGAGATTTAAGGAGGAGAGAGGTTATGGAGAGCCTTGTATATACTACGATTTCTTCGTTCTGTGGCAGGGCAAGTAGGCATCATTTAGAAAGTTTGTGGAGGTGCTAAATATTAACAAAATCAGTCTTAAATTCACTTTAAAAATTTGTGACCATGAGTTATCTTTTGTGGATGTCAAAATCCATAAAGATTGTTGTGGATATCTCCAAAGTACCATGTATCGGAAGGAGACTGATTCTAACAGTCTTCTAAGATGGGACAGTCATCACCACTTGAGATTAAGAAGAGGTATCCCTTAGAGGCAATATCTACGGATGAGTCAAAATTGTTCCAATTGGAGAGAGAGTGACAGAAATCAGCGCCGATACCTTTTCAGTCTAACTAAGTATATTTGAATGGTGAGCTTTCGAAAGCTCACCATCAAATATATTCAGTTAGCCTGAAAAAGGTATCGCCTGATTTCTTCACCCTTCCACTGCTTTCTACGGCTAACACGGTACAACATTATACTACTTCCAATTTGGAGGAATATTATTATTAGGCCAGGAGTTTATGTAATATACTCTTGGAGAGGAGATACCCCGTTTCTGCCCTAAAGCCAGCGTTTAAATATGCACTATTGAGGGATTGTGATTCTTTGCTAAATCCTGTTCAGAATGAACAAAAAAAAGAATGATTCCCAGTTTAGGATAATTGCTACCTTCAATGACCAAATTAAGGAAGTTGTGGGTATATTGCAGAAACATTGGAACATCTTATGCATTTACTCGGATCTGGGTGAGGTTTTGGCAGTGCAACCCCTTATTACACTCCGTAAGGGAAGATCCATTCAGGATAGATTGGGTTCAACATCCACTATATGAAAATTACCACAAAAGAGGAACATGCTAGACTGCATGCCACTTGGGATGTATAGAGGTGGGAAATGTGTGTCATGTCTGCACATAACCAAAACCAAGAGTTGTAAGAGACATGCGACTGGGAGAGAATATCATATTCAGAACTTTTTAATCTGCCAAGTGTAGGTGGTCATTTATTTAGGTTCATCTGTATGTGATAAACAGTATGTTGGCAAAACAATCAGACAATTCAGAACACGGGTCAAACAGCATATTGAGGACATTAAACATCGACGGGACACCCCAATATCACGTCATATTTGGTAAGAGCACGGCTATTCTGATTTCTTCTTTCTATATATAGAGAAAATCAAGATCACCCTAGGAAAGGGAAACATTAATAAGAAACTCTCATGGAAGGAAGCGGAATGGACATTTAGACTAAAAATACTCCACTCTGAAGGTCTGAATGAAATACTGAATTTTGGTTTCTTCATACATATAATGGCTGTTTTTTCTCACTCTATACTTTTCCTAGAGTATATCAACAGGTGTCTCATTTGGCGATTGTGCTTTTGCATGGCAACCAACTAGGGAATGGACAAAGGCCCTGTTTACATCTATTGTATAGGAAAATAGTGTACATCTTTATTTTGTGTAACCTTGTTCAAGTGTCCCGTTTTCTTATTCTGGCTGTACTTACCTGTAGAACACAATGTAGTCTTAACCCTGCGTATTTGACAATCTGCATGGTTTTAAATCACGTCTATCTCAATCTTTGTACAATTATTGGAATTATGCTGTCAAGATGCATTTATTGGCATAGACCTACAGCCTAGTAAGGCTATGTTTACACGGCTTAATTGGGGGACATATTTTGCAACGCAATTATGCCATGTGTACGTGGGCGGGGCGGGAGAGGGGCGGGGGGGGCAATAGACATTCATTATTCTCGGCGCGTATACGCTGTGAATAATTGACATGTCACTTCTCTCCCCGCTCGCCGTATTGTCCGAGCGGGGGGGGGGGGGGGGGTGGGGGGGGGGGGGGGGGAGGAGACGTAATCCATAGTTCTCTAATTCGCGCAGTATGGCGCAAATTATGGGATGAAATATGTTCCAAAATAAGCCCAAGTGAACATGCCTAATTGGTCCCGTGGTCAAACTGTCCTTTGTTTTGGGGGGGAACTTTGATTTTGTGAATTATTCAGCCTTAACCTATCACATGAGGATGAGACATTTTATGCCATCTGATGGAGAACTCTGTTTTCATGGGCTTTGTATTAATATGAGTGATGTCTATATCTGTTAGCAGGGTAATAGTGCATTCATGGTTACATTGTACGCATACGCAAGGGTTCGGTATTCGCGCGAGCCTCTGTGGGCGTTCTGATTTGGATTATTCTGTCGACTATCTTGTGCATGCCCGCTCCTTTCATGCACACCTGCACAGCTCAGTGCTCGCGCAAGATTCTGCGAGCATTCTTTTAATGTTTAGGATCATCTCGCACTTTCCTGCCCTTCCGCTGTGTGCATGCAGAGGGTCTTCACCCACATGCGAGATTTTGTTTAAATCTGCGAGTTGGCTATTGTGCCCCGCATTAGAGGTATCTATGACTGCTGAACAACATATGATTTCCGTGCATGCGTGGTGATACGAGGTAAACGTGGAGCATCACGCTTTACCAAGTTGAGGGAGTGACCTGTGGTGGATATAAATTGCCCGGTAAAGTAAGTCTGGATGGCACCTTGCATCGGCAACATTAACTGGAAGTATCTTCCACATCTGTTAGACCAGTTCATGGAGCTACACTGAATTACATTGGTAAATATCCCCTGATAAACCCTCACATTGAAGATGTGGAGGAAACACATCGGTTTTTGGACTCATAGCAGTGGTCAGGTCATATGATGACTGCTATTGCTTAATATACTTAGTAGCTTTATGCTTGTGTGATTATAAGGAATGATTTAGGGACTCACAAGGTGAGCCATCGATAGGTGGGGCCGCCTTTGTTGAGGTGATAGCTCTGCCTCTTTAATGGACACATAGAGATGACATATAGTAACAGTCCTAATGTATATCATTGAAATAGTCCCTCTTGTCTGTAGTTGACCATTTTAGAATTTTTCATTTTCTGGGTTTGAAAACTCAGTGGAGAGATTGGCATAGATGCATGTGGGGGGAATAAGTGTGGACCACTCAGATTAGGAAAGGGCAGGTTTCAGTCACTGCTTCTCCAATTTGCTTTCTTTCTCATGTTTCTTTTTTTCAGCCTTTCTATAAACTAACAGACAGGTGCACAGAGAGCGGTATTATGAATACTGACAGTCAATGCACAAAACCGAGGTTCACTTGACTTGCTGTATTAGAACCTGCTGTCAGCAGAAATGCAAAAGCTTTTTGTCAAAATGATGTGGATAATGTGAAAAGATCCGTTCTCGTTTCCATGTATGATGACTATGAATACATCTCTTATGATGCAGAAATTGAGAAATTGCTCACACCTTTCACAGCATTCATAACATTTAAGCAATTTCTGCACCCCCCACTGAGAGTTTGTAGTAGCGGCCAGGCAGACATGAGATATGTATATGCATGTAATGCACATCATTATCTTACATACATTCAAATTCTACCATCAGAATTCTGAAAATCCAAAGTTTAATGGTACAACAGTGTGTAATAACCTGCATTGCTTATTACTTTAATTTAGATTTGTATCAATTGCAAACTATTTAGCGCCAAATTAATTGTTCTATAGGAAATGCTGATAACTAGTGGAAAATAAAAGTGCTTCACAGCACTGAAGAGAAGTGGTCATGGTCTGAAGAAATGTGGTAGTTTTGACTAAAATGGTTCCCTCACCACCCATTAAATTCATCCTTGAGTATTTTGTAGTTTTTTTTTTTTATTTCAATAGGTTCTTAATGCTGCACCGATTAATTGTTAATATATACATGGTTGAGTCAAATTATTATGACCACCAATTAATGTCCGGTGTAACTGTCGTGTACAGCTCTGACAGCAAGTAAACAGTCCAGGAGAGACTTAATTAGGTCCTGGTTGGCATCTGGAGCCATGATGACTGCATCTCAGCTGCTAGAGGGTGTGAGCGGAAGGATTCATAGAGAAAACCCGACAACCAAGGTGATCCCACAGATGCTGAGTTAGGTTCAAGTCTATTGATTAAAAGAACCAGAGTTCTACTGGAAAGTCTTGGTCATTTGCCAACCAATCTCTCACATTTCTAGCTGTGTGACATGTTGCATTGTCCTGCTGGAAGATTCTGTCCTCTCTAGGGAAAGACAATCAGCATGTGTGAGTATATGTGATCTCCAAAAATGGATTCATATCCATATTGGTTGAGAGTGCCTTTCACATGAGAGTCTCAGAGAATGCCACCAAAACATGCCCAAGACGAGAATGCTGCCACGACCAGATTGTGTTCTTCCAGCAATGGATGCAGGGTGTTTGTTCTCTGAGGTTTCTCACCTGATATGCCAAAGATCATCCTGTCCGTGAAGCAGAAAACGTAACTCATTGGAAAAGCCGATCCTTTGCCAATCTAGAGGTCCAGTTCAAATACTGCAGTGAAAATTGATGCATTTTCTGCTCATGAAATCTTGAAAGCAGAGGGGCAGTGACATCCATCTGCTTCAGAGCCCCAAACGCATAATGGTTTGCAGAACTATTGTTATAGACACACATCTGGTCGCCCCCTGGTTTAGTTTGGTGGTGAGCTGCTCCACTGTAATGTGTCGCACTTATAAGCCCTTGCGCACCTTTGTAGCCGACATTCACCTCTCACATCAATAGCATGTAGTACTCCACAATTTCCACATCTCTTATTCACAATAGCACCATTTCTCCACACACTATGCCACTTTTACAGCTCACAAAAGGCACAGTTTCAGAGATACCGCAATGTTTAATCCAAAGACCAATAATCATTCCCTTTTACAACTCTGATAAATCCCCCCTTTTCCCCATGATGACAACAACAACAAGGTATATGTGTGCAGACAGCCTCACACACGTAGCCAGCTCCTCACACGCGACTTCCTTCATGAGCTACATGCTGCCAGCGTGGAAAGTAGGAAGTGGTCATAACAATGTGACTTCACTGTGAATCTAAAGGGTGTAGTCCCATTAAAAATTTGTATTCTTAGTAGATTGGGGGGGTAGGTTGGGGTGGCTGCTGGCCAGGGTCCATCACTGGTAAGAACTTGCTGTTACCAATATTGGCACTCTTTGTTCCCTTTGACTACCTGGCTTGAATAGAGACACTATGTAATTACTTAGGGGCCATTTGGTCTGTCCATGGGAACTATAGTTTATAATTGTTTGTATTACTCATTTTACTTATTGGTAACAATATATACTCTTCCCGTCAGTGTATGGACTCTGTCCACCCCTGTTTTTCTTGGATTCTTTGGGAAACAATACTTTTTGCATTACGATTTTTTAATATTTGTAACTAATAAAATGAATGTTTTACCCTAAAACTCTCATCTTCTTTTTTGGTTTCTATAGGTATTGTTGAGAGGGGTTTATTATGTGGCAGGTTCGGTGTCCCCCTGAACATTTAATACCCAAAAGGTTTGGATTATTTTGGTGTATATTAGTAGATAATGTTGTAGTGGCACATCTTCACCAAATTATGAATATTTTAGTACTGATCTGTTCCAGATTTCCCGCTGTATATTTTAGTGCAGATAAAAATAGAATTTTTTTAAATTAAATATATGAATTCACACTAGATCATGGACTGACATGCATTTGAATATACAGTATATATTGGTAATAATTGGAGATGAGTGAACCCTAAAAAGTTCGAGTTTGACTAGAACCTCGAACCCCAATATAGTCAATGGGGGAAGATGTTCTGATTAATTTTTATACCTATACAGGTGAGGAGAAGCCGCAATTACCTTCCATAAGAGTAAAAGGGATACGTGGAACAACTTAGTGAAGAAAATTTGGCTCTTAGAGTCACAGAAAAAATTCACAGGCTAAAATAATTAATTCCTTTCAATGGCTAACTGAAAAGATGAGGACAGCGTAGCTATAGGAGGAGCAGCGCTAGCAGCTAGTACGGGGCCCTTTTGACACATAAGAAGACACTGGTATTGGAAATGGAACATGGTAACTGGTAGGAGCCCCCTATCACTTTTTGAAACCAGGGCCCAAAAACAAGGATATATGTGGGGGCAAGCAAAGAACATCCCAATGGGGAATATGGAGGTTCAGCTGGCAGGGCCGTAATTATAGGGGATGCAGCGGTAGCCAGGACTGCCATCAGTCGTCAATTAACCATTTCAGGGCCCCATGCAGCTAAATCAAATGGGGCCCCCACCCATTACTAGTTCCAATTTTTAACATATCACTGGGCCTCTTTCTGTTTAGGGCCCCTGACAGGAGTACTGCCCTATTGGCACCTCTGGCACCCCTTTTACAGTAGCCTGACCCAAAACCAGCAAAAATTACCTTATGGACACTCAGAATAAAATTAGCAAGAAGAAATGAGTATGTGAAATAAGCTTTTTTCAATAGGACCTCTACTAACGGTGTCTTTTACAGTGATCTGAACCCAAAACCAGCAAAAATGACCTTATGGACACTCACAATAAAATTAGCAAGAAGAAATGAGTATTTGAAATGATTTTTGGGAATAGAACATTGACTATCGCTGTCTTTTAGAGCAGCACGACCTCAAAAGCAACAAAAATTACCTTTCGGACACTCAATAAAATTAGCAAGAAGAAAAGATTATTTAAAACAAGATTTTTTTTGAATAGGACAAATAGGATAAATATTAAAAAGGCCAAGGTTTGTTCACAGTCTCTTATTGAAGAACTGTACTACAAAGGCAGCAAATCAACAGTGTTCTTAAATGTCTATACTTTGCAACGGGCATATAGGATTATAAACAGAATTTTTTCTATGGAATATCTATACAAAACTCCCTAGCTCCCAAACAATTGCTGTGTATAATTCCCTAAGCTAGCTGTCTCCACCTCCTCCCCCCCGAGCAATCTAACTAGCAGCTTTTCCTGTGTTAAATCGCTATTAAATGGTGTTTCTGCCTGCTGGCAAACCAGCAGACACAGGCAGCAGTGTGTTCACTGCAGAGAATAAGGTGGAAATGGCATTCAATAGGAAATACTGTGACATACACTACACATAAGACGGTCATGTGATTTTAGCAGCCAATGAGATCCCTACACCCTCACTGGTGATGGTTTTGATCCCCCCCCCCTTCCTCCCCTGTGCTATGCATTGATTGGCTGGCCGCCAAAACTAAAGAAAGCAGCTGAAAAAGCTGCCGAACGCCTGTGCCGAACACAAACTTTTTACCGAACTTACGGTAAAAAATTTGGTTCGGCTCGGGTTCGGAAAAACCGTAAAGTTGGTGCCGATCTAACCATTTTCCAAAGGGTTCGGCTAAACACCAGTAATAATGACTAGTATCATGAACTGACATCCAGGGGATACAACTTGCAAAAAATTGCAGATGTAACAAAGTTTAACTTGACATTAAAAACATTATGACACTGTTGGCACAGATCTCAAGCTTTTCACTGCTTTTTTGCTGTGTCCTGACCTAAGATAACTCTCTGAAGATAATCTGCTAAATAATCTTAGCTACATCTGAATATTTTCAGCTGTTCCAGCTATGCCTTTATCTCTGTCTCCTCAGGCTGTGGGTGATTCTGTAGCAGTGATTAGCATATTTAGTTTCTCTGTAACTACCTGGGACATTACAAAAACAAAGTGCATGAGAGCTAATCTTCAGGAAGATAAAGCTACACATGCTGTGAGGAGTTAAAACACTTGCCTATCTGTAAACAAAAGCTAATCTTGTTAGAGATCATTACTCTGCTTGGAGTGAGATCTCCGACCATGGTGATGTCACTCCATGCTCTCTGCTCTAATTAGATAGCAGAGTTATGATCAGGTAACCATATAAAGCTGAGAGCAGATAAAATCTCTTCTATCTCCTAACTAAAGTAAAATCAAAAGACTATATTACATAATGTATTTGTCTTGAATCACTTGTCCCTACATGTTGAAAGCTAATCTTAATAGTAAGAAAACCACTTTAAAGCTTTGATTTTGTCTCATTCATCCACAAAGCATTGTTCCAATATTCTTCTGGCTTGTGCAATTGATATTCAACAATCTGCAGACTTTGACAAATCCCTGTTCTTATAGGATGTGTCCCCGCATTCAGTTTTCTAGATGCTGCTTTTGAAGAAAAAAACAAAAATAGATTTAAAACAAGAAGTCTTAGTCTTTCCTTAATATATGTCCTCTATTTATGATCCATTCCTGGTTTTGGCTTTAAAAATTGCATCTGAAAAACCTGAATGTGGAAACATAGCCATCAATTAAAAACTTTCCCATTCGTAGCTGATTGTTGAAAATACCTAATCTTTACCAGTCACAGAGATGGTACCCAATATTGGATTACTTCTCTTAATAAATAAACGACCACATTGTACAATGTACAACATTCTACAGGTTTCTGAAACCACTGTAACTGCATCCTTGATGTTCTCTTACCATATCTTATATCTCCATATAGATGAGGCCACATGAAAAAACTTGTGTTGTGTCCTACATGTTTTTACACTCTTAGGGCGACATGTATGAATCTCGCCGGGTCGGGGCGCACCTTTCCGCTAGTTTTCCGGCGGAATCTGCGCCTGATTTATGTCGGGGCCGGGGCGCGCTCATACATAGCATGTAAAGTCCGCCGCGCCTCGCCAGTGTGTTAGGCGCAGTGCGGGTCCGAGGCGCAGTGCGGCGCTGCGCCTATGATTCGGCGCCGGAGGTAGTGCGGTCATACATGCGGGGAAAAAGTCCGCCGCGCCTGGCCTGTGTTTAGGCCCAGTGCGGGGACCGAGGCGCAGTGCGGGGCTGCGCCTAAGATTCGCCCCCGGGAGGTAGCGCACTCATCCATGCGGGAAAAGTTCCCTGTGCCTCGCCAGTGTTGTGGTGGGGGCACAGTGCGGGGACATGGGCAGTGCGGGACTTAGGCGCCGTGCGGGGTTTGCGCCGAAAAACAGTTCCGATGCGAGACAGGCTGGAAACAGCGAGAAATCATTCCAGATGTCGGTGCGGAGTATGAATCAAAAATCGCCTTTATGAAGGCGTTCAACATTCTCGGGAAAAAGAGCTGAAACCTAAAAAATAAAAAAAACATAAAACAAAATTTCACTTTCCAATATCCTAATTCAAGAATTAGGATTTGGGAAATTGCGGGAAATACAGTAATTAAAATTCAGAAAGCTATTCTGATTGGTCGGCATAAAACCGACCAATCCGAAAACCACGGGGGACAGTTAAAAATACTGTAAAAATGCTGAAAAGAGGTGATTGGCTGAGCTAGGGGGGGCTCGGCTAGTCAGCCAATCAGAATAGGAGCGACAGAGACCCATTAAAACCAAAGGAGAAATTATTGACCAATCAGAATAGGAGCGACAAAATCCCATTATATCCTATGGAGAAGTTTGGACAATCAAAATCAAAGGCGGGACGTTCAAAATCCCAGTAAAAAGACAGAAAAGAGCTGATTGGCTGAGCTATGGGGGCTTGGCTACTCGCCAATCAGAATAGGAGCAAACAAAGACCCATTCTAGTCTATGGGGAAGTTTAGACCAATCAGAATCCACGCGGGATCATTCAAAATACAGTAAAAAGACAGAAAAGAGCTGATTGGCTGAGCTAGCGGGTGCTTGGCTGTCCCAGCCAATAAGAGTGTAAGCTACTTCTCCCATTATAGTCTATGGAGAGATGGGCGAACTGAAATCTTGGCACTCAGCGCTGTGCGCATGAAGTATTAATAAAAAAATTATTTTTTAAATTGTAAAACATTATCAGATAAAAAAGCGAACCCTTTCTTTACAATTAAAGCAGTTTAAAAACTCGAAAAAACGCGTTTTTCGCCGAGACCGGCGTTACATAGGGAATTGCAATAGAGAGAATTGCCTGGAAATACAGTAATTCAAATTTTTAAGCTTTTCTCATTGGTCGGCATAAACCAGCCAATCAGAATAGGAGCGACAATATCCCATTCTAACCTATGGGGGAAATTGACCAATCAGAATAGGAGCGACAATGTCCCATTATATCCTATGGCGAAAAAATTTACCAATCATATTTAAAGGCGGGGCAGTTCAAAATACAGTAAAAAGGCAGAAACGAGCTGATTGGTTGAAGCGGCGGGGGCTCGTTCAGCTTAGCCAATCAGAGCGCGAGCTACTTTCTCATAGAGTTCTATGGGGGAAATGAAATTCTGAGCGCGCTCTGTGATTGGCTAAGTTAAAAGAGGCGCCGTTATTTGGACCAATGGGAGAGCGAGCGACGCTCCTATGGGTTTTCTAATGCAATCTGAAATAAAACTGTACATGGCCGAAATTAAATTATAACACACAGAAGTTGTCCGATGTGTATATAAAACGAATAATAATATGGGGGTAACGAAAAAAAAATATTAAATCAATAAAATCATGTTTATTTCTTTATTTTCGTTAGCCAAGGATCAATAGTATGGGTGCAACGATTCACAAGCAAAGGTTAATTACAACTTTTTCTCTTGTTGTGTAGCGTAGAAAACACGCAATTGTAACACGCTACAAAGCTAGTAGTTTGTGGCTGCTCAATTCTTTTGCGCAATTTACATCCAGGGGTTAATTAAGCGTTGTTATTCTGCTGTTGTGACAAAAATATACCGTCTTTTTCCCGCCCAAAAATTACAATTTTCCTGTAGCATAATTCACAAGCAAAGGTTAATTTACATTTTTTCTCTTGTTGTGTAGCGTAGAAAACACGCAATTGTAACAGCTACAAAGCTACTATTTTGTGGCTGCTCAATTCTTTTGCGCAATTTACATCCAGGGGTTAATTAAGTGTTGTTTTCCTACTGTGGTGACTCCAAGAAACCGTTTTTTTTCACCGCCAAAAATAACAATTTTCCCGTAGCCTAGTTCACCAAGCGAAGGTTAATTACAAATTTTTTCTCTTGTTGTGTAGCGTAGAAAACACGCAATTGTAAAAACGCTACAAAGCTAGTAGTTTGTGGCTGCTCAAATCTTTTGCATAATTTACATCCAGGGTTTATTAAGCGTTGTTTTTTCTACTGTGGTGACAAAAATAAACCGTCTTTTTCACCTCCAAAAATTAAATTTTCTGTAGCATATTTCACAAGCAATTGTTAATTAAAATTTTTTCTCTTGTTGTTTAGCGTAGAAAACACGCAATTTTAATACGCAAAAAAGCTAGTATTTTGTGGCTGATCAATTCTTTTGCGCAATTTCATCCAGGGGTTAACTAAGCGTTGTTTTTCTGCTGTGGTGACTCCAAGAAAACCGTCTTTTTTCCCCCCCAAAAAAAAAAAATTTTTTCCTGTAGCCTAATTCACAAGCGAAGGTTAATCACAATTTTTTCTCTTGTTGGTAGCGTAGAAAAAACACAATTGTAACACGCTACAAACTGTAGTTTGTGGCTGCTCAATTCTTTTGCGCAATTTACGTTTAGGGGTTAATTTAAACGTTGTTTTTCTGCTGTGGTGACAAAAAAAAACCGTCTTTTTCACCGCCAAAAATTACAATTTTTTCCTGTGCAAAATTTCACAAGAAAAATTTAAATTAAAATTTTTTTCTCTTTTTTGTGTAGCGTAGAAAACACGAAATGGGAACACCTACAAGCTAGATTTGAGGCGCTAATTCTTTTGCACAATTTCCCATCCAGGGGTTTAAATTAAGCTTGTTTTTCACTTGGGACAAAAATAAACTGTCTTTTTACACCGCCAAAAATTAAATTTTCCTGTAGATATTCAAAAGCAAAGGTTAATTACAATTTTTTTCCTTTTGTGTACTAGAAAACACACAATTGTAACACCAAAAAACCCTAGTTTTTGGGGCTGCTAAAATCTTTTCGCAATTTTACATCCGGGGTTTAATTAATCGTTTTTTTTCTTGTGGGACTCCAAAAAACTGTTTTTTTCACCCCCAAAAAAAATACAATTTTCCTACCAAATCAAAACAAATTTTTAATTACAATTTTTTCTCTTGTTGTGTCTAAAAAAACACGCAATTTAACAGGCAACAAAGCTAGTAGTTTGGGGCTGCCAATTTTTTTGCCATTTACTCCGGGGGTTAATTAAGCGTTGTTCTGTAGTTGTACTCAGTAAAAGAAACTTTGTTTTTCACCGCCACAAAAGAAATTCTGTAGCATAATCATATCCGAAGGTTAATTAAGCCTTTGTGCTTTTTATATTCAGTAAAATACACAGAGTTTTTAAAACTGCACATACAAGAAAATTTTTTTCCTCCCCATTTGTGGAGCGCAATTTTATATCCAAGGGTTACCCAAGCTTCTTAGTGGGTTCATTTGGAGTCAAATACGGGGTGTGTATTTATCATATACAGATATCTTCATCAAACAGTGCCCTGTACATTTAGAACAAACATATGTCAACAGAGAGGTGGAAAGGCTCTTCACCTGCAAGTGGCAGAGGCACAAATATTCCTGAGCAGGCACAGGTCGCAGCACAGCAAGGGGACATCGCAGCAGGTGCCCACCCGGTGAGGCCACAAACTGCCGCTGTCATCTAGCGGCCGTGTGTTGTTCAGCAACCCAATGGTTCTTGATTGGTTGACTAAGTCATCCACTTCCTCCCAGATGACAGCTGACAACCCCAGCCAAGAGTCGGTGGGAACGTCAGACCCAACCTGTAGTTGGCATGGCCCGGAAGCGGGTCAGCGGCCCTCACCTGTCCTCAACCCGCCTCTGTCCCATCCGGTTCCCCAGCCAGAGATCTACTATTTGGTCTGGGCTCAGCGTCACTATATACGAGGATGAACAATTTGAGGGGGGCAGTCAGCAGCTACTTGGCACGAAGAAAGGGGGCCAATACCCCCTGCTTCTTGTAGTGGGCGGCAAAGTATAGATGTTGAGAGTGGCATGGGAGGTCATGTTGTGAGGGGTCAGCTCTGCATACCAAGCCCGGGTGATGAGGACAGCATGATGATGAAACACAAATAGATGATGATGTAGCCGACCGCACTTGGGAGCCAGGTGAGGCAAGGGCTTCAATCATCGTCAGGAGAAGGGGGGCGTCAGCTTGCGCGTCAGGCAGCGGCGCAGTCAGAAAGGGGGGTTTGTGGCCGTGAGTCAGCAGGATAGCAGCAGTGTGGGGTTGGGAGCCAAGCAGCCATGGGGTAAAAACCCGTTTTCGCGGGTCCAAGAAAGTAGCGGCACAGGGGCTCAGCGGGGCAGCGGCGGCAGTGGGTCACTCAGTGCGGAGCGTTGGCAAATAAAATCCGATACTCGGCGGTGTGGCATTCTTTTTCTAAGACACCGGAGGAGCCGAATATGGGGATAATGTAGAATCTGTAAGCAGAAAGTGAAGCTGGCCAGGAGCAACGTTTGGGACCACGGCCCGCGGTCAACACATGCAACTCACCCTCCGGTGGCCTGGGAGAAACGTGGCTCAGATGTGGTGGTCCATTCTGCCGCCGCAACAACAGCAGCAGCGCCCAGTGGCACGCATGCCATTTCAGCCAGTCAAGGCTCCACCACCTCTGCAGGAGGGAGCTGTTTTTTCTTTGACATCATCTCCCGGTCCCCAAAAGCTCCTGTTCCTCGCTACTCATGGCGCCAGCAGCGTTCAGCGAGGCGATTGCAAAGAGACAACAGTATGCGTCCAACCATCCTAAGGTCCAGAAGCTGACCGTACTCCTGTCCAAGTTTTTTGGTGCTGCAGTCCCTCCCTTTCCAAATGGTGGACTCTGCACCGTTTAGAGAACTAATGGCTTGTGCCGAGCCGAGATGGAGAGTTCCAAGCCGTAATTTATTTTCCAAAAAGGCAGTACCAGCACTTCATAAATATGTAGAACAGAATGTGGGCCAGTCCTTGAGCTTATCGGTTTGTTCCAAGGTGCATGGCAGCGCGGACGTCGGAGCTGTAACTATGGTCAGGGCCAGTACATGTCCTTTAGGGCCCCACTGGGTGAATGTGCTTCCGGCCCAGGCACACCAACAACTTGGACAGGAGACGCCGCTTTCTCCTCCCATTGTCAACTGGGGCTCCTGTCCGCCCCCTCCTCCTCCACCACCACCACCATCTCACCCTCCACAGTACTGCTCCATCATACACATGTGGTAGGGCACAGCGGGGGTCACGCAGTTCTACACCTGGCTTGCCTCGGGAAGAAGTCACACAGGGAGGAACTGCTCTGCGTCATGAGCAAGAATCGATGTGTGGCTTTCTCCGCGGCAACTGCAAATCGGAATCATGGTGACGGACAATGGGAGGAACATGGTGTCCACACTGCACTGAGGAGGGATGGTCCATGCGCCCTGCATGGTGCACATATTCAATCTGGTTGTGAAAAGGTCCCTGAAGTCTTCCACCAGATTTTCAGAAATTTCTGAAAATGGCCAGGAAACTGTGCATGCACTTCATCCATTCCTACAAAGCCAAGAACACCCTCCTCGAGTTGCAGCGGCAGAACGGCCTCCCCCAACACACTCTGGACCGACTGTATGAACAGAGAAAGGCCATTAACGATTTTTTGATGATCCAGGCGGACAGAGTACTCCCCCGTGTAACTTTGATGTCAGCCATTTGGCAGCTCATGCGTGACACCTGCCGTTTGTTGAGGCCATTCGAGGAGGCCACGTTATTTGTCAGTCGCCAGGACTACGGGATGAATAACGTAATTCCACTGCTTCATGTCCTGGAACAGATGCTGAAAAATCTGTCTGGGCAGGGAACTGGAGACGTAGCGACTACATCTCGCGGCCACATGAGTCCGCTGGGGACTGAAATGGAGAAGGAGGAGGAGGAGGAGGAGGAGATTGGAGCAGAAGCATTGTCTGGTGAAATGAGTGGATTTTCTACCCAGGTGACAAAAATAGAAGGAGCAGGAAAAGCTGGAGGAGGTAGATGGAGATGAGGTAGACGAGGCAGATGACCCGCAAGCACTGTGGCAGTATACAGTGAAGATAGAGGCAGGGAGCCCCTTGGAGTCACTTGTGCAGATGGCCCGCAGCATGCTGATTTGCCTGTCTAGTGAGAGCCGAATAGTCAGCATCCGGCAGAGGGATGACTTCTGGCTCTCCACCCTATTGGACCCTCGCTACCGGTAAAAAATGGGAGCCTTTTTCCCAGCTATTGAGAGGGAGAACAAACTCAAATACTATAGGGAAATCCCCCGTAGTCAGTTGGCCGCTGCCTATGTGCGGCATCGTCACCAGGAGTCAGGATAACAAACACATACCGTAAAGGCCAGTCAATCAGAAATTTAGTGGTACATTCTGATCTAAGAGCTACCAAAACACGACAGGGAGTGTTAGCCACTAATAAGAGGGGCACTTTCCCTTGCCTTAATTGTCAAAACTGTTCAGCTATCATAAAAGGAGACACCATGTATCACCCTACTAAAGGATACCCTATACACATTAGAGGGTTCTACACTTGTAATACCACTCATGTAATATACATATTAAAATGCCCTTGTGGCAAAATTTATGTGGGACAGACTACCAGGCAAGCACGTATAAGGATTAATGAACACAAGTCACATATCCGTTTGTATCATACTAAAATTGCACAGGGCATGCAAACTGATTCAATAATAACAAAAAAACAATATGGTGAGACAACTATAGCCAAGCATTTTCATGAGTGTAATCATAATACGAGTGATCTTAGATGGCTCATTATTGAACACATTGAACCGCATGACAACATTAACATTAAAAAACGTTTGCTTCAGAGAGAGGTATATTGGATTAATAGGCTAGAAGCGCTTAGTCCAATAGGACTAAATGAAGAATGTAGATGGAGCGCTTTTTTATAATTAAAGAGTTTTTTATAATTAAAGAGTTTTCAAGTTCTACCTTTCACAGGATTAGTTGCAATAGGACACATAGCACAGTGTTACATAATTGGTAGTATATGGTAACACAGATTAAGCTAACCCATAACAAGTAGATACAAAAGGGTTATGCAAGGGTTAACGCGAATGAGACGATAGGTATTTAGCCTTACCCGTACCTATTGCAGGCGAGCTTGACAAAGGGGGAGGTCCCCGAAACGTCGCGCAGGCGCAGAGCCTACCATTCCTGGTTACTGAGAGTGCGAGTGTAATCCCTAGAGAGATCGGAGGATCCACAAGGAGGATTAGCGGCTCTGCTGACAAGCATTCCTACACTGAGCAGCATACCGTGAGTTTTGCCATTGTACCCGCCCGAAGGAGATTAGAAGTGCTTCGCTCCAAGGGATAGCTATTAGGGTTGGCTATATCTCTGTCTATACGGTATTGAGCTCTCTGTCATAAGGATATTTTTCTGCCAAACAGCTATGATATGAAAATCGTGTTGATGTTCTAAATGTATGCAGAGTCAATACAGTAAAAAAATCTGTTTGCAAAAGTTCACATGTGTTTGTTATCCTGACTCCTGGTGACTTTGATATATTGCGGGCTGGACATCCCGCTCAGGATAACAGTGTCATAGACAGACGTTATATAATAGCTGGATCCACATATTTGCAGTTATGTGCGGCATCGTCCCTCCTCTGACAGGTCTGACCGGGGGGATCTTCAGCGCTCAGGTACTACTGCCGCGGCTGCCGGGGGAAGGTGGGGGGTCGGAGCAGTACCAGGTCCATCAGCAGCAACCTAAGTCTGGAGTCACTGATGAGCAGCTTCCTTCACCCGCCTAGTGAGGAGGGCAGTCGCCAGCAGCAGCAGCAGGACCTGGAGCAGACCCTGAACCAACAAGTGGTGGTCTACTTGGAAAGCACTCTGCCACCCCAGTTAGAAGATCTGCTGGACTACTGGGCAGCCAAACTCGATGTGTGGCCGCAACTTGCCGAGTTTGCAGTGGAGAAGCTGTCCTGCCCGACCAGTATTGTGGCATCAGAGCGGGTGTTCAGTGGGGCGGGGCCTCAAACCCCA
>JAODAL010038431.1:0-39222 GCA_025379985.1 Phyllomedusa bahiana
CCTCCCAGCGGGTGCCCAGTGTCACCCATCCTGAGGCGCAGAGGAAGGAAGTGACTGCCCCAGCCCAGGACGTGCAGGATGGGAGCAGGCGCTGAGCAACAGCAGGAACAGTGCGGGGCAGGAGCAGTGGTGGGTGCCGGGCAGCGCCCTTATAGGGCAGGAGAAGTGGTGCGGGGCAGGAGCAGTGGTGGGTGCCGGGCAGCGCCCTTACAGGGCAGGAGAAGTGGTGGGTGCCGGGCAGCGCCCTTATAGGGCAGGAGAAGTGGTGCGGGGAGGGTCAGTGGTGGGTGCGGGGCAGAGCCATTACAGGGCAGGAGAAGTGGTGCGGGGAGGGTCAGTGGTGGGTGCCGGGCAGCGCGCCCTTAAGGCAGGAGAAGTGGTGCGGGTAGGTCAGTGGTGGGTGCCGGGCAAGCGCCCTTACAGGGCAGGAGAAGTGGTGCGGGGCAGGAGCAGTGGTGGGTGCCGGGCAGCGCCCTTACAGGGCAGGAGAAGTGGTGCGGGGCAGGGTCAGTGGTGGGTGCCGGGCAGCGCCCTTACAGGGCAGGAGAAGTGGTGCGGGGCAGGATCAGTGTGGGTGCCGGGCAGCGCCCTTACAGGGCAGGAGAAGTGGTGGCCCAGGCAGTGCCGGTGCGGGGCAGGAGCAGTGGTTGGTGCTGGGCAGTGCCTTAACAGGGCAGGAGAAGTGGTGCGGTGGGCAGGAGAAGTGGTGGCCCAGGCAGTGCCCTTACAGGGCAGGAGCAGTGGTGGGTGCCGGTGCTGGGCAGGAGCAGTGGTGGGTGCCGGGCAGTGCCGGTGCGGGGCAGGAGCGGTGGTGGGTGCCGGTGCTGGGCAGGAGCAGTGGTGGGTGCCGGGCAGGAGCAGTGGTGGGTGCGGTGCAGACAGTGGTGGGTGCCGGGCAGGAGCAGTGGTGGGTGCCGGGCAGTGCCTTTACAGGGCAGGAGAAGTGGTGCGGGGCAGGAGCAGTGGTGGGTGCCGGGCAGCGCCTTTACAGGGCAGGAGCAGTGGTGGGTGCCGGGCAGCGCCCTTACAGGGCCGGAGCAGTGGTGGGTGCGGGGCAGGAGCAGTGGTGGGTGCCGGTGCTGGGCAGGAGCAGTGGTGGGTGCCGGGCAGTGCCTTTACAGGGCAGGAGCAGTGGTGGCCCAGGCAGTGCCCGTGCGGGGCAGGAGCAGTGGTGCTAGGCATGAGCAGAGGGGCCAGGCAGTGCCCGTACGGGGCAGTAGTACTGTGCAGGGTCCACCTGTTGCTTACAGGACAAGGTGCAGAACCTCCTCTCTCTTCCGTTAGGAATGGAGTGAACGTGGAAGGGGCGACGCACAAGCAGGTGGTGGATCTGATCCGGGCCGGGGAGAAGGAGCTGGTCCTCACCGTCCTGTCTGTGCCCCCACATGAGGCGGAGAACCTGGACCCCAGCGATGACTCCTCGGGGCAGTCGTTCTATGACTACACAGAGAAGCAGGCGGTGCCCATCTCCATCCCCACATACAAGCACGTGGAGCAGAACTCTGAGAAGTTTGTGGTAAGTGGCTGCGGGTGAGCGCTGCGCCCGCCCTCCGCCCTTCCTCGCTGCTCCCTCCGCCCTTCCTCGCTGCGCCCTCCCCCCATCCTCGCTCCGCCCTCCGCCCTTCCTCGCTGCGCCCACCCTCGCTGCGCCCTCCCGCGCTGCGCCCTCCCTCGCTGCGCCCTGCCGCGCTGCGCCCTCCCGCGCTGCGCCCTCCCGCGCTGCGCCCTTCCCTCAGCATGCGCCTCCCTCGGCGCCCTCCCCTCGCTGGCGCCCTCCTCGCTGCGCGCCCTCCGCCGCCCTCCCTCGCTGCGCCCTCCCTCGCTGCGCCCTCCCTCGCTGCGCCCTCCCTCGCTGCGCCCTCCGCCCTTCCTCGCGGCGCGCCCTTCCTCGCGGCGCGCCCTTCCTCGCGGCGCTCATGGTCCCCGCTCCCTCCTGCAGGTCTATAACGTCTACATGGCCGGCAGGCAGCTCTGCTCTAAGAGATACCGCGAGTTCGCCATCCTCAACCAGAACTTGAAGCGAGAATTTGCCAACTTCACCTTTCCCCGGCTTCCAGGGAAGTGGCCGTTCTCCTTGTCGGAGCAGCAGCTGGACGCCCGGCGGAGGGGCCTGGAGGAGTATCTGGAGAAAGGTAGGGGCTGGGCCGTTCTGGGTGATGTCTGCAGGAAGGACCCTTCGGGGCTCTCGGCCATCTTGCCTGCTCACAGGTTTCCTTTACATGAAGCTTTTGCATCATTCAGTGTTTGGAAACTTCTTAAAACATTGCTTTATATTTTAAGATCTCCGCTTGCTGTGAGTGAATTCAAACTGAACACCTGTGTGATCCTGCTTACAGCTGAAGGTTTGTTACAGTTATACAGCCTGGACTCTTGACTGATCAGTGTTGCTGCACTGATACAGTGTAACAAACTCGGGCATGTTGGAGCGCAATTACATTCCGAAATATGCCATGTGAACATGCCCTAACACACCTGCACTTGTGACAAGTGTTACAGGTTGTCGAGCTCTGGTTGTAAGTCGCTTCCCCATTCACTGACAGCAGGCAGAGATGTGCCGCACAGGTTGTAGTAAGTGAATATTTTCGGTCTTTTCTGCGCAGTTTGCTCCATACGAGTGATCGGGGAGAGCGACATCATGCAGGAGTTCCTGTCGGAGTCTGATGAGGTGAGGTGCGGGCGGGCGAGCGGTGATTATCACCATGGGACGTGTGCGCTGACGCTTCCCTCTCCACAGAACTATAACGGCGTGTCCGATGTGGAGCTGCGGGTGGCGCTGCCTGACAAGACCACGGCCACCGTGCGGGTGAAGAAGAACAGTACCACAGACCAGGTGTTCCAGGTACGCAGTGTGGGCGACCGGGCATCCGCCCCCGGGGCCCTCCTTCCCTTTTCCTACAGGTTTTGGTGCAGGATGGGATGGACGCCATCAACCGAAAATACTTTTGCGTTGTTTGAGGTCATAAACCATTCGTTCGGTGAGTCCCGGGTGATTGCGCTGTGATAAGTGGGGAGGGGTGGCGCGAGGCTCCTCCGCCGAATGCTGCGGGGTAACACTGCCGTCATGTGAGAGGGAGGCTTTACCTTCCCCTGCCCCCAAAGGGTATGTTCCCGGCTTTTTGGGGGCGGTATTTCCCAAAAAGCACATGGGGGGCGGGCCCCACCAGCAAGCATTGTCATAGGTGGGTAAGCGCCGCAAACAATTGACATGTCACTTCTCTCTCTGGAGCGTATGATATGACTGTATTGTACGCCCTGGGAGACCACGCGTAATCCATAGCGCTCTATGAGCAAAACGTGCGCTTAATTACGCTCAAAAAGACGCCGTGTGAACATACCCAAAAACTCGGGCCTCTGAAATCCTGACCTATGTAAGCCATGCAAGTAAGGTTCAGTTCCATTTTTGCAATTTTGGAAAAATGAAAGCAGAGCGCCGATTGGTTGCTATGGACATTTTGATAAATGTGACCCCCGAGGATCTCTATTCTCGACGCTGCTGCCCATAGCAACCAGAGTTTACCTTTCATTTTGAAACTGTTCAGCAGAAATTACAGCTGCTGACTGGTTGCTATGGGCAACAGACCGTCTTATCATTCAACATAAATGGTGCCCCTTTTATTTGCAGCTCCCAGTGCTCAGCAATTAGGAGCAGGCTATTGCTTGGTGATATCAGCCACATCTTCTTGCCCAGTGCTGCCTGACCTAACTCACTATTGGGGGACGTCCACACATCAAAATACTCGTCAGATTCTGAATCCGAAAGTTGTCCGACGAGTATTGTGACGCGGTTTTCAGTGTGGATTTTAGGCTGGTTTTTTCCTTGCTGGATTTTGTCAGAACACGAGTCCCCTTGGTGCCTGTGGGGTTTTGGAACCGAATCTGACATAGAAATGTTAGTGACGTGGTTTCCGGAATATGGCGGATTATTATTGAACATGTTCCACGTTTTTTGCAATAACTGTAGTTTTGAAATCCGACCTGTGGGCTACTACTCTGCCCTTCAGCTGGGGTGTATGGGGGTGGGTTACAGTCGGATTGTTACTGTACATCACTGTCGTGTGGACGGGCCCGTGTAGTCTGTGGGTTATTGGGTTTGCGGCTCCTGTGTGTGACTGATGGGGGATGTTAGATTTGGGTTTTTTGGATCTAACTTGCATCCAAAAACCGCTTGGTTTTTGGGTAGCCAGGTCGCACCCTATACTTTATTATAGGGCTCCTGCTGCGTCTTTCGGATCAAGAATGGACCTGACAATTATTTGAATGGATCCGCATTGGCGATCACTGGTCTCAACCCCAATGTGTGTTTTCCATTGCAAGCAATCACACTGCTCACTGCTAGAAGTGGGGTGGGGTCCGTCTAGATCCAGACACGCATCTAATAATGTGTGTTCGCGTGGACTGAACGTACCCCTGTAATCTTCAGCCTTGGATACATTCCCCGGGTGCTGCGGGGGCTTCCGGCAAATACTACCGCTCATGGTCTTCCCATTCTTTGCTTTATCAGTCAGGAAATTGGCGCCCAATGAGTTCCCCCACAAGCTGTATGTACAGAACTACACCTCGGCTGTGCCGGGCACGTGCCTCACGGTGCGCAAGTGGCTCTTCACCACGTCTGAGGAAGCTCTCCTGAAGGATAATGACCTGGCAGTCTCATACTTCTTCCACCAGGTAACCCATTCACATCTCAGTGCTGACCCCTGGCATCCCACGATGCACCACTGCAGAGCGTGCTCTATACCAGGGATCTTCAAACGGCGGCCTCAGCTGTTTTGGAAACTTTCAAAAAACCATATGCATTTATATAAAATATAACATTGGGCATGATGGGAGTTGGTTTCCTAACAGCTGGAGGGCCGCCGTTTGAAGACCCCTGGCATAGAGCACGCTCTGCAGTGGTGCATCGTGGGATGCAGGGAGGGGACATGGCGAACTGTGATACAGTCTGGAGGGGCATTTCTTTTGGGATTTTAAACCGGCTTCTTGTGGTTTCAGGCAGTGGATGACGTTAAGAAAGGCTACATCAAGGCGGAGGACAAGGCCTATCAGCTGCAGAAGCTGTGTGAGCAGAGGAAGATGCTGATGGTGAGTGCAGGGCCGGGCCCCCGTAGGATCTGTCGTCTGTCCGGCCCTCACTGTGGCCCCTCTGTGCTCTCTTCCAGTACCTGAACATGTTACGGAGCTGTGAAGGCTACAACGAGATCATGTTCCCGCACTGTTCCTGCGACTCCCGCAGGAAAGGCCACGTCATTACCGCCATCAGCATCAAGCACTTCAAGCTGCTGGCCTGCACGGAGGAGGGGCAGCTGGAGGTGAGGTGGGCACCGGGCAGGGGGGTGGCGGCTCCCCTCAATCACTGTCTGACCTCCTGTCCCCTCCTCTCGTTACAGAATCAGGTGATTGCCTTCGAATGGGACGAGATGCAGCGGTGGGACACGGACGAGGAGGGCATGGCGTTCTGCTTCGAATACGCCCGCGGGGAGAAAAAGCCTCGATGGGTCAAGATATTCACTCCTTATGTAAGTAAAGACCAGAGAAGCAGGAGACGGGTCCTGAGCGCCAGCATGCTGGGACGTGTAGTGCTGGGACGGGGCCATAAACTGGCATGTGTGCCACCGAGCAGCAGGTACATGCTGTATAAGTCATGCAAGGGAGGGGGCCACTTTTAATACAGATAATGTCTATTACTGCTGACAACCTGCCCTATATCATGTCTGAGGTTTACAGCCCCGCCCCCCTGTGCCGACATTACTGAGAGGGGTGGGGCTGTGACAACCAATCTCAGCATAGTCTCCATTCCTCTGTGATTTGTCCTTTTGTCTTGCAGTTTAATTACATGCACGAATGCTTTGAGAGGGTCTTCTGTGAGCTGAAGTGGAGGAAAGAGGTAACTATCCCCCATCTGTCCGTCAGCCATTGGGAGGTGGCCCCTGATCTGACACCGATCTCCTCCTCTCTTGTTCCAGGTGGAAGAGGAAGCCACAGACAAAGACAATAAGAACTGCACTAATGACAGTACGTGCAGCAAGGTAACCTGTTCCCGCTGCGTGCCCCTGCACCCACCCCGGGCGCTAACCATCCCCTCACCCCTCTCCACATATGTTACCTCCGCTCCCCCCAGTTACTCCACTGCTCTCAGCCTCCCCTGCACTGGTTATTCCTTTTCCTTTGTTGGGAGACTCCTTTATGATTTGGGGGTTGACCCTTAATTTAATTTAAAGGGCATTCTGTGCCCCTGATGTATGATTTACCTTTACTTGTTTATGACTCTGAGAGCTGTACTTGCTAGCCCCCTCCCTCATATGTACACTGGGTTTATAAGCTATAGGCTGTAGGTGAGGGTATACGAGTGTGATGAGTAGGCACTGCGGCACTTGCTTCACCCCCTGGCACTTGCTGTACTCGCTCACCCCCTCCCTCATATGTGGCCTGTAGGTGAGGGTGTATGAGTGGGATGACTAGGCGCTGCGGCACTTGCTTCACCCCCTGGCACTTGCTGTACTCGCTCACCCCCTCCCTCATATGTGGCCTGGAGGAGACGGTATACGAGTGGGATGAGTAGGCGCTGTGGCACTTGCTTCACCCCCTGGCACTTGCTGTATTTGCTCACCCCCTCCCTCATATGTGCATGCTGGGTTTATAGCCTATGGGCTGTAGCTGAGGTTACGGTGGGATGGTATGGCGCTAGGCACGTGCTGTACTCGCTCATCCCCTCCCTAATATGTGCGCTGTAGGTGAGGGTATACGGGTGGGATGAGTAGGTGCTGTGGCACTGGCTTCACCCCCCTGGCACTTGCTGTACTCGCTCACCCCCTCCCTCATATGTGGGCGAGGGTATACGGGTGGGATGAGTAGGCGCTGTGGCACTTGCTTCACCCCCTGGCACGTGCTTTATTTGCTCACCCCCTCCCTCATATGTGCATGCTGGGTTGATAGGTATGGGCTGTAGCTGAGGGTATACGGGTGGGATGAGTAGGGGCTGAGGCACGTGCTGTACTCGCTCATCCCCTCCCTAATATGTGCGCTGTAGGTGAGGGTGTATGAGTGGGATGAGTAGGTGCTGTGGCACTGGCTTCACCCCCCTGGCACTTTGCTGTATCATCGTCACCCTCCTCTCATATGTGGGCGAGGGTATACGGGTGGGATGAGTAGGTGCTGTGGCACTGGCTTCACCCCCCTGGCACTTGCTGTACTCGCTCACCCCCTCCCTCATATGTGGGCGAGGGTATACGGGTGGGATGAGTAGGCGCTGTGGCACTTGCTTCACCCCCCTGGCACTTGCTTTACTCGCTCACCCCCTCCCTCATATGTGGGCGAGGGTATACGGGTGGGGTGACTAGGCGCTGTGGCACTTGCTGCGATGTTTCATGTTCCTCAGTCTTGGGGGTGATGTCGGCCATGTTTGTGCCGATGTCCTCGCACTGCGGCTCACCCTCACCTGCGCTCTCCCTCTTCTCCACAGAACATCTTTCAGATTGTACGGTTGCAGCACAAGGACACGAGCACCTAGCGGCCGGCACCCGGCTCCCTGGATGGGATCCCGACCCTTCCCCATCTCCTGAGCCGGCGGCGTCCGGTAACCGTTCAGCAACATCTCATTTGTCACCACAACAGACTGAATTGTTAACCTCTTGAGCACTGGGCTGCTGTGCACAGCACTGCAGGGGTTACTCATTCCACCTCCGCTGAGGAACCGTGTCATTCAAGCCTCTCCTGAGCGAGGAGTCTGATCTTCTCAGTCCTGCGATTGCTTTTTGTTGTTTGGACCCCCCTCCGCCCCGTTGTCGTCCTTGCATGTGTGACTTAACCCTCCTAACACTACTACCTGGCCGACGCTGGCGATCCCATGGACTGGCAGTGGCTGATGGGGAAGTAGTGGCGCGGCTCCGGCACAGATCTGAGGGCTGCTTCACAGGCTCGTCCCACATTTCTGCACGTGCACTTGTATATAGGAGATCTCCTTCACTTCTTACATTTCATAGAGTGTTAGATCTGCCGCTGCTGCTGCCGCCCCCTTGGTCTGGAGGAGGAGGTCAGCACATTTATCACTTTGTATAAGGATGTCAGTATTTGCAGCAGCTCAGATCCACGGCCGGCCCCAGCCGCTGCCGTCTGCCACCACATGGGGTTGTTACAGGGCTGAACCCCTCATACATTTCATGATGTCTGTCTGGGGAGGGGAACGCTCGGAGGCTGGGGGGGAGTGATAAAGCTGAAGTGCTACTTTCTATACAATTGTGCCAAACAGGAATGGGGTGTGTCCCCCGGAGAGGACCGCGGCGTGTCCCCCGCCCCCAGGGATGATCAGTCAGGGGGCTGAGACCTAAGTCCAGAAGTTGCATTAGTTGTACAGTGAGTGTTTTCCCTGAGCATCCTTGGGTGTAGCGGATGGGGCCCCTAGAAGCAGCACGGGTTGGGGTCATGGGGTGGGATCAGGGCCGGTGCCCCCTTGTACTGTGTCACGCCTCCTGGTGCGCAGGTTAGTCAGTGATCAGGATCTTTCTTGTCGCCGTTCCCTCTCCGCAGCTTCAGACCAGAACAAATCTTCCAGCGGTGACCTCCACATCACAGCAATAACATAACCGTCACCGACTGTGGGACCCTCCGCCGCGCGCCCCCCTCCCCTCGTGTGTGGACTTGTTTATGTTCTTTTAATTTATTTTGGAGATTTCTAACCACGACCCCGTTACCGTCAGGTTCTGTTGGCAACGAATGTGAAGGGTTTAAAGAGACGGAAGCGTGCTCACCAGTGTTTAACGTCAGGTTCCAGAGCTAACAATCTAATCTTGTTCAGTAAAAGTCACCTTAGTGTAATTAATTGTAACATATTCTTTTAAATAAATCAATTTATTGATGAGAGTGCAGCTGCCTCGCTCGTCATTTACCTGCGGGGACGATGAGGAGTGGCGGAGAGGTGCCAGCTCCCACAGACGCTGGTCAGGTGCTACCCTCTAGTGGTTACAAAGCGCTACTGAATGTGGGTGTGCTGCTGCTGCAGGGGGAGAGGCAGCCACTGCGCCCCCTTGGTCCTCTCGGCATGTGTGGTATTAGATTCAGTTCCACATGTTGATGTGACTCGGGGGGATGAGATGATGTAAAGAGCGGGCACTGACGTTCTCCAATGAGTACACGAATGTGGCAGGGGCACTTAAGGCAACAGGTCCCAATACGCAAGCACCCTTTTTTTTGTGTTTGTTTTGTTCCAAAAACACTTGACGCCATATTCTCGATGTAAATGAACTGTACTATACCAAAACTAGGCGCATTATACGCCGGCACGACACATTGTAATGCGCCTAAAAAGTTGCCTCACAGATAGTAGCGATGATACGCTGAGCGCCTCCATAACCCAATGCGCCTATTGAGGCACAGTACATACACTAGTAATGATACGTCATGCCCCTCCGTTATGCAATGCGTCTCGATAGGCACATTACATACACTCACCGGCCACTTTATTAGGTACACCTGTCCAACTGCTCGTTAACACTTAATTTCTAATCAGCCAATCACATGGCGGCAACTCAGTGCATTTAGGCATGTAGACATGGTCAAGACAATCTCCTGCAGTTCAAACCGAGCATCAGTATGGGGAAGAAAGGTGATTTGAGTGCCTTTGAACGTGGCATGGTTGTTGGTGCCAGAAAGGCTGGTCTGAGTATTTCAGAAACTGCTGATCTCCTGGGATTTTCACGCACAAACCATCTCTAGGGTTTACAGAAATGGTCCGAAAAAGAAAAAACATCCAGTGAGCGGCAGTCCTGTGGGCGGAAATGCCTTGTTGATGCCAGAGGTCAAAGGAGAATGGGCAGACTGGTTCGAGCTGATAGAAAGGCAACAGTGACTCAAATAGCCCCCGTTACAACCAAGGTAGGCAGAAAGAGCATCTCTGAACGCACAGTACGGCCAACTTTGAGGCAGATGGGCTACAGCAGCAGAAGCCCAAAACCCGGGTGCCACCCCCTTCAGCTAAGAACAGGAAACTGAGGCTCCAATTTGCCAAGCTCATCGAAATTGGCAGTAGAAGTTTGGGGAAAAACTTTTGCCTGGTCTGATGAGTCTCGATTTCTGCTGCGACATTCGGATGGTAGGGTCAGAATTTGGCGTCACAACATGAAGCAGGGATCCACCCTGCCTTGTATCAACGGTTCAGGCTGGGGTGGTGGTGTGTCAGGGTGTGGGGAATTTTCTTGGCACTCTTTGGGCCCCTTGGTACCAATTGGACATCGTTGCAACCTTGTGGAATCTATGCCACGAAGAATTGAGGCAGTTCTGAAGGCAAAAGGGGGTCCAACCCGTTACTAGCATGGTGTACCTAATAAAGTGGCCGGTGAGTGTATACTGGCACTGATACACTATGGGTCGTGATTTGCGCTACGCGCCTTTTTAGGGGCATTAAGTTTATTATGCCTGACCCCATATTTTTAAGAGGATCGGACTTTACACTGATTTAATGTGCTTAAAAAACTGCCGCGGTGCCGCCAATTTTCGGAAATGTCGCCCTTAATATTGATTTCAGCCGAAGACATTCATTGAAAAAATCTACTGCAACAGTTTCAGTGTATTACATTACAAAGCTGGCTCCAGCCCCGGTGTGTCCACTCTATTGTATCACCAATCACCCGACTATCAGGCACTGCTGAAATCCTCTGTTCCACGGCGATGGGTAGGCAAAGGTAGGTGACGGCCAGTCAGGCAGAAGCTACTTGGCGGTATGGAGCCGACTCACGAGCATCTTTCTTCGGGATTGGTCAGAGATTAAGCTGATGTGGGCAGTTACGCAGGAAGGGGGTGCCCCGTACCCAAGTGCTCCCCTGCCAATACACTCATGGGGTGCAGAGCGGTTGTCAAGGCAAGCCCTCTTACAGCTTCTCGTACACCCTGCCTTCATTTATCTATTTAAATACACTTAAAGGGGTCGTCTCACTCCAGGGGTCGCTGCTGCTTTTGATGTTAAAGATCTTGCAGAAACAAGTCACTCTGCAATATGTGTCCATTACCAGTGTCCTCCCTATTCTGAGATATCCCCTCTTGTAAACTGATGTAAAAGTGACCCCAATAAGTGACAGAACAGCCCCCAATCCGCCCTGCACCCGGCCAGAGCTGGAATAGACAATTCTTGCTCTTAGAAAATCCTGGCAATACAAGAAGCGGAGCAGAACTTGTCATGAGGCCGTGATGCGCTGCTCGTGGTCTCTGCCTCGTTCCCCCTCAGGACAGATCATCTGCTTACAGCAGCTCTGTCACATCATGCAATTGGCAATGCCCAAATCTTCAGACCTGGGCCGTTGGCACATGCCCCTCTGCTGTGTCCGGCTCTAGAGATGCTCACTCTGCTCGCACCAGTGTCCCTTTACTGCCACCGCCATCTATACTCCCTGTAGTTGCCAGGGCCGGGGAGCCTGTGTATCACCGAGCACAAAGAGGGGGAGGTCGAGACTCCTAGGGCCGAGCTGCTTTCCTTGTAACGTGGACTGGATACCTGCTGCCATTATGAATAACTTTTTTCTGGTAGAATTTAGCATAAATTCCCAAAAACCATTGCTCTAAATCTCTGTAACCTCCGGGCCTCTGCCAGTCAGCAGTCGTCATATGGCCGGCAGCTCCGGGTCTCTGCCAGTCAGCAGTCGTCCTGTGGCGGGAGCTCCGGGCCTCTGCCAGTCAGCAGTCGTCGTGTGGCGGCAGCTCTGGGCCTCTGCCAGTCAGCAGTCGTCGAGTGGCGGCAGCAGCTCTGGGCCTCAGCCAGTCAGCAGTCGACTCGAGGCGGCACATCCGGGCCTCTGCCAGTCAGCAGTCGTCGCGTGGCGGCAGCTCCGAGCCTCTGCCAGTCAGCAGTCGTCGCGTGGCGGCAGCAGCTCGGAGCCTCCTCCACGCAGCAGTCGTCTGGTGGCTGCAGCTCCGGGGCTCATCCAGTCAGCAGTCGTCGCGTGGCGGCACATCCGGGCCTCTGCCAGTCAGCAGTCGTCGTGTGGCGGGAGCTCCGGGCCTCTGCCAGTCAGCAGTCGTCGCGTGGCGGCACATCCGGGCCTCTGCCAGTCAGCAGTCGTCGCGTGGCGGCAGCTCCAAGCCTCTGCCAGTCAGCAGTCGTCGCGTGGCGGCAGCTCCGGGCCTCTGCCAGTCAGCAGTCGTCGCGTGGCAGCAGCTCCGGGCCTCTGCCAGTCAGAAGTCGTCGTTTGTGGGGGAGCAGCTCCCCGGGCCTCTGCCAGTCAGCAGTCGTTCGTGTGGCGGAGCAGCTCCGGGGCCTCTGCCAGTCAGCAGTCGTCATGTTTGGGGCGGCAGCTCCGGGCCTCTGCCATCAGCATCGTCGTGTTTTGGGCGGCAGCTCCGGGCCTCTGACAGTCAGCAGTCGTCGTGTGGCAGCAGCAGCTCCGGGCCTCTGCCAGTCAGCAGTGTCATGTGGCGGGCGGGCAGCTCCGGGCCTCTGCCAGTCAGCAGTCGTTGTGTGGCGGGCGGCAGCTCCGGGCCTTTTGCCAGTCAGCAGTCGTGTGTGGCGGCGGCAGCTCCGGGCCTCTGCCAGTTCAGCAGTCGTTGTGGGCGGCCCGGGAGCTCCGGGCCTCTGCCCGCCAGCAGTCGTCGTGGGGCGGCGGCAGCTCCGGGCCTCTGCCAGTCAGCAGTCGTCGTGTGGCGGCAGCTCCAAGCCTCTGCCAGTCAGCAGTCGTCGTGTGGAGGGAGCTCCGGGCCTCTGCCACTCCTCAGTCGTCGAGTGGCGGCGGCAGCTCGGGGCCTCTGCCACAGTCGCGTCGTCGGTGTGGCGGCGGCAGCTCCGGGCCTCTGCCAGTCAGCAGTCGTCGTTTTGGCGGCGGCAGCGGGCCTCTGACAGTCAGCAGTCATCATGTGGCGGGAGCTCCGGGCCTCTGCCAGTCAGCAGTCGTCGTGTGGCGGCGGCAGCTCCGGGCCTCTGCCAGTCAGCAGTCGTCGTGGGGCGGGAGCTCCGGGCCTCTGCCAGTCAGCAGTCGGGCGGTGGCGGCGGGAGTCCGGCCCTCCGCCACACAGCTGTCGTCGCGTGGCGGGAGCGCCGGGCCTCTGACAGTCAGCAGTCTTCTTGTGGCGGGAGCTCCCGGCCTCTGCCAGTCAGCAGTCGTCGTGTGGTGGGAGCTCCGGGCCTCTGACAGTCAGCAGTCGTCGAGTGGCGTGAGCTCCGGGCCTCTGCCAGTCAGCAGTCGTCGTGTGGCGGGAGCTCCGGGCCTCTGCCAGTCAGCAGTCGTCGCGTGGCGGCAGCTCCGAGCCTCTGCCAGTCAGCAGTCGTCGCGTGGCGGGAGCTCCCAGCCTCTGCAGTCAGCAGTCGTCGTGTGGCAGCAGCAGCTCCGGGCCTCTGCCAGTCAGCAGTCGTCGTTGTGGCGGCGGCAAGCTCCGGGCCTCTGCCAGTCAGCAGTCGTCGCGTGGCGGCGGCAGCTCCCGGGGCCCCTGCCAGTCAGCAGTCGTGTGTGGCGGCGGCAGCTGGGCCTCTGCCAGTCAGCAGTCGTCCCTGTGGCGGGGCCAGCTCCGGGCCTCTGCCAGTCAGCAGTCGTCGTGTGGCGGGAGCTCCGGGCCTCTGCCAGTCAGCAGTCGTCGTGTGGCGGGAGCTCCGGGCCTCTGCCAGTCAGCAGTCGTCGTGTGGCGGGAGCTCCGAGCCTCTGCCAGTCAGCAGTCGTCGTGTGGCAGCAGCTCGGGGCCTCTGACATTCAGCAGTCGTCGCGTGGCGACAGCTCCGAGCCTCTGCCAGTCAGCAGTCGTCGTGTGGCGGGAGCTCCGGGCCTCTGCCAGTCAGCAGTCGTCGCGTGGTGGCGGCAGCTCCGAGCCTCTGACAGTCAGCAGTCGTCGCGTGGCGGCAGCTCCGGGCCTCTGCCAGTCAGCAGTCGTCGTGTGGCAGCAGCAGCTCCGGGCCTCTGCCAGTAAGCAGTCGCCGTGTGGCGGCGGCAGCTCCGGGCCTCTGCCAGTCAGCAGTCGTCGCGTGGTGGCGGCAGCTCCGAGCCTCTGACATTCAGCAGTCGTGTGTGTGGCGGCAGCTCCGGGGGCCCCTGCCAGTCAGCAGTCGTGTGTAGGGCGGCGGCAGCTCCGGGCCTCTGCCCGTCAGCAGTCGCGGCAGCTCCGGGGCCTCTGCCAGTCAGCAGGTCGTCGCGTGGGGTGGCAGCTAAGAGCCTCTGCCAGGTCAGATGTCGTCGCGTGGCGGCAGCAGCTACGAGGACTCTGCCTGTCAGCAGTCGTCGCGTGGCGCAGCAGCTCCGGGCCTCATCAGTCTGCAGTCGTGCGTAGGCGGCACATCGGGCTCTGCCATGTCAAGCAGTCGTCGTCTGTGTGGCCGGGAGATCCGGGGCCTCTGCCAGTCAGCAGGTCATGCGTGGCGGCCACATCCGGGCCTCTGCTGTAGCATTTCATCGCGTCGGCGCAGCTCCAAGCCTCTGCCTTTCAGCTGTCGTCGCCGTGGCGGCGAGCAAGCTCCGAGCCTCTGCCAGTCAGCAGTCGTCGCGGTGCGGCAGCTCCGGGCCTCATCCAGTCAGCGTCGTCGCGTGGCGGCACCTCACGGGCTCTCGCCAGTCTGCAGTCGTCGGTTGTGCGGGGAAGCTCCGGGCCTTGCAGTCAAGACAGTCGTCGCGTCGGCGGTTAACCGGGCCTCTGGCCAGTCAGCAGTCGTCGCGTGCGCGGGCTGCAGCTCCGAGCCTCTGCCAGTCAGCAGTCGTGCGTGGCGGCCAGCTCAGGGCCTACCCGTCTGACTGTCGTCGCGTGGCGGCTCATCCGGGCCGTGCCAGTCAGCAGTCGTCGGTTTGTGGCGGGAGCTCGGTCACTCTGCCAGTCAGCGTAATCCGCGTGGCGGGCACATCCGGGCTCTGCAGTCAGCAGTCGTTCGCGTGGCTGGCCGTCCAAGCCTCTGTCCAGTCAGCAGTCGTCGGTGAGGCCAGGAGGCAGCAGCTCCGAGCCCTCTGCCAGTCTGCTGTCGTTCGGTTGGAGGCAGCTCGGGCCTCATCCAGTCCTGCTGTCGGCGCCGGGCGGGCACATCGGGCCTCTGCCAGTCAGCAGTCGTCGGAGTCCATGTGTGGCGGGGAGCTCCGGGCCTCTGCCAGTCAGCAGTCGTCGCGTGGCGGAGAGCTCCGGGCACATATGCCAAGCTCTGACAGTCGTCGCGTTGGCGGTACATCCGGGCCTCTGCAGTCAGCAGTCGTCGGTGGGCGGGCAGCTCCAAGCCTCTGCCAGTCTGCAGTCGTCGCGTGGCGGCAGCAGCTCCGAGACTCTGCCAGTCAGAGTCGTCGCGTGGCTGGGAGGCAGCAGCTACGAGCCTCTTGCCAGTCAGCAGTCGTCGCGTGGCGGCTGACTCCACGGGCCTCTGTCAGTCAGCAGTCGTCGTGTGTGTGGCGGGAGCTACCGCGGCCCTATGCCAGTCAGCAGTTTGTGTGTGGCGGTAGTCCGGGCCTCTGCCAGTCAGCAGTGTCGCGTGGCGGCAGGCAGCCCAGCAGCTCGGGCCTCTGCCAGTCATGCAGTGTCGTGGGGCCGATGGCAGCAGCTCCGTGCTCTGCCTGATCAGGCAGTCGCTAGTTGTGGCGGCGCAGATCCGGGCCTCTGCCGTCAGCAGTCAGCGTTGTGGTGGCAGCCTACGGCCTCTGCCAGTCAGCAGTCGTCGTGTGGCGGCGGGCAGCTCCGGGGGCCTGCTGCCATCAGCAGTCGTCGTGTGGCGGCGGCAGCTCCGGGCTCTGCCAGTCAGCAGTTGTCGGTTGTGGCGGCGGCTGCTCCGGCGCCTCTGCAGTCAGCAGTCGTCGTGTGGCGGCGCTGCTCCGGGCCTCTGCACGTTCACGCAGTCGTCTGTTTGTGGCGGCGGGCAGCTCCGGGCCCTATGCCTTCGCAGTTCGTCGTTGTGGCGGGCCACGGCAGCTCAGGTCCTCTGCCAGTCAGTAGTCGTCGTGTGGCGCGGCAGCGCTCCGGGCCTCTGCCAGTCAGCAGTCGTCGTTGTGGCGGGAGCTCTCGGGCTCTGCCAGTCAGCAGGCGTCGCGTGGCGGCGGCTGAGCTCCGGGGCCCTCTGCCAGGTCAGCAGTCGTCGCGTGGCAGGGAGCCTCCCCGGGACTCTGCCCAGTCAGCAGTCGTCGTGTGGTGGGTGTCTCGGGCCTCTGCCAGTCAGCAGTCGTCGTGTGGCGGGAGGCTCCGGCCTTGCAGTTCAGCAGTCGTCGTGTGGCGGGAGCTCCGGGTCTTGCCAGTCAGCAAGTCGTCGCGTGGCGGACAGCTCCGAGCCTTTTGCCAGTCAGCAGTCGTCGCGTGGCGGCTGCTCCGGGCCTCTGACTGTCTAGCAGTCGTGCAGTGTCGCAGTCGGGCCTCTGCCAGTAGCAGTGCCGTCGCGTGGGCGGCAGCTCGGGCCTCTGCAGTCAGCAGTCGTTTGATGTGGCGGGCAGCTCCGGGCCTCTGCCAGTCAGCAGTCGGCGCGTGCCAGGGAGCTCCGGGCCTCTGCAGTCAGCAGTCGTCGCGTGTGGCAGGCGAGCTCCGGGCCTATGGTCAGTCTGCAGTCGTCGCGTCGAGGTGGCGGGCGGCAGCTCGAGCCTTGCCAGTCAGCAGTTCGTCGTGTGGCTGGGTGCTCCGGGCTTCTGACATTCAGCCAAGTCGTCGCGTGGGCGACAGCCTCCGAGCCTCTGCCATGTCAGCCAGTCGTCGTGTGGAGCGGAGCTCCGGGCCTCTGCCAGTCAGCAGTCGTGTGTGGGTGGCAGGCAGCCGAGCCTCTGCCTGTCAGCAGTGTGTGTGGCAGCTAGCACTCCGGCCCTGCCAGTCAGCATGTCGTCGTGTGGCGGCCGGCAGTAGGGCCTATGCCAGTCTGCAGTCTGTCGCTGTGGCAGCGGCAGCTAGCGGGACTCTCGCCAGTCAGCAGTCGGTCGTGTGGGTGGCGGCGGCAGAGATCCGGGCCTCTGCCAGTCAGCAGTCGTCGTGGGCGTCCTGCAGCTACGGGCCTCTGCCCAGTTCAGCAGTCGTCGTGTGTGTGCTGCCCAGGGCGCTGTCTCCCGGGCCTCTGCCAGTCAGCGTAGTCGGGTGTGGCGGCGGCAGCTCCGGGCCTCTGCAAGTCAGCAGTCGTCGTGTGGCCGGCTGGCAGCTCGGGGCCTCTGCCAGTCAGCAGTCGTCGGTGGCCGGGAGCTCCGGGCCTCTGCCAGTCAGCAATGTCGTGTGGCAGCAGCTGCTCCGGGGGCTCGGCTGTCAGCAGTCGTGTTGTGGCAGCAGCAAATCTCGGGCCTTGCCAGTAAGCAGTCGCCGTTGTGTGGCACGGCCGGCAGCTCCGAGGCCTCTGCCAGTCAGCAGTTCGTGTGTCGCGGCGGCAGATACGGGCTAGCCAGTCAGCAGGTCGTCTGTGTGGGGGAGCTCCGGGCCTCTGCCAGTCAGGCAGTCGTCATGTCGCGGTGGCAGGTCCGGGCCTCTGCCAGTCAGCAGTCGTGGTGGCGGCGGCTGCTCCGGGCCTCTGCCGTCATCAGTCGTCGTGTGGCGGCGGGCAGCTCTGGGCCCTGCCAGTAAGCCAGCTCGTCGTGTGTGGCGGCGGCAGCTCTGGCCTCTGCCAGTCAGCAGTCGTACGAGGTGGCGGGAGCTCCTGGCCTTCGGACAGTCAGCAGATTGTCGCGTTGGCGGGAGCTCCCGGGCCTCTGCCAGTCAGGCAGTCGTCGCGGTCTGGTGGCGGCAGCTCCGGGCCTCTGCCAGTCAGCAGTTGTCGTGTTGTGGCGGGAGCTCCGGGCCTCTGCCAGTCAGCAGTCGTCGCGTGGGTGGCGGCGGCAGCTCCGAGCCTCTGACATTCAGCAGTCGTTGCGTGGCGGCAGCTCCGAGCCTCTGCCAGTCAGCGTCGTCGATGTTGGCCAGCAGCAGCTCGGGCTCTTGTCAGTAAGCAGTCGGTCCGCCTCTGTGTGGCAGGCAGCAGCTCCGGGCCTCTGCCAGTCAGCAGTCGTCGTGTGGCGGGAGCTCCGGGCCTCTGACAGTCAGCAGTCGTCGTGTGGCGGGAGCTCCTGGCCTCTGACAGTCAGCGGGCTGTTTTCCATCCTGAACGCATTGGTCACTCTACATGTAATACACAGCACACTGGCAGGGATCACAGCACTTTGGTGTTCATGTAACCTAGAGGGGGGTGCAGGCAATACTTTCCAGGAATTCATGCACATTGAAGGGGGCACGGGCAGAACTTCCTGGGGTTGGGGCTGATGATTAGATCTGTGATGCATCATCTTCAGGAACATCTCCAACTTTATCATTTGGAGCAAATCCTGACGATCCAGAGCAGCAGGGAGCAGGCCCAGTGTCTCCTATAGTCACCTCACCATGATGGAGCAGGCCCAGTGTCTCCTATAGTCACCTCACTATCAGGGAGCAGGCCCAGTGTCTCCTATAGTCACCTCACTATCAGGGAGCAGGCCCAGTGTCTCCTATAGTCACCTCACTATGATGGAGCAGGCCCAGTGTCTCCTATAGTCACCTCACTATCAGGGAGCAGGCCCAGTGTCTCCTATAGTCACCTCACTATGATGGAGCAGGCCCAGTGTCTCCTATAGTCAACTCACTATCAAGGAGCAGGCCCAGTGTCTCCTATAGTCACCTCACTATCAGGGAGCAGGCCCAGTGTCTCCTATAGTCACCTCACTATGAAGGAGCAGGCCCAGTGTCTCCTATAGTCACCTCACTATGATGGAGCAGGCCCAGTGTCTCCTATAGTCATCTCACTATCACGGAGCAGGTCCAGTGTCTCCTATAGTCACCTCACTATCAGGGAGCAGGCCCAGTGTCTCCTATAGTCACCTCACTATGATGGAGCAGGCCCAGTGTCTCCTATAGTCACCTCGCTATCACGGAGCGGGCCCAGTGTCTCCTATAGTCACCTCACTATCAGGGAGCAGGTCCAGTGTCTCCTATAGTCACCTCACTATGATGGAGCAGGCCGTGTCTCCTATTACCCCTATCACGGGCGGGCCCCCTGTCTCCCATAGTCACCTCCCTTTAGGGGGGCAGCCCAGTGTCTCCTATAGTCATCCTATCCGGAGCGGCCCATTTTTCCTATAGTCACCTCGTATCGGGAGCGGCCCCTGTCTCCTATATACCTCGCTATCAGGACACCCCCCGTGTCTCCTTTGTCACCCACATCGGGAGCAGGCCCGTGTCCTATGCACCTCCTATAGGAGCAGGCCAGTGTCTCCCATAGCGTCCTATCAGGGAGCAGGCCCCTGTCTCCATAGCACCTCCTATAGGAAAGGGGGCCCCGTGTCCTATAGGGCACCCCATATCAGGGAGCCCGCCCAGGTCTCCCATAATACCTCCTATAGGGGCGGCCATGTCTCCTATAGCACCCCAATCAGGGAGCAGGGGCCCCTGTCTCCTATAGTCACCTCATATCAGGGCAGGCCCGTGTCTCCTTATACCTCACTATGATGGAGCAGGCCCGTGTCTCCTTAGTCACCCCCACTATCAGGGGGGCAGGCCCGGTCTCCTTAGTCACCTAATATGAAGGAGCAGGCCCAGTGTTCCATAGTACCCCACTTGTGGAGCAGGCCAGTGTCTCTATAGTCACCTCACTTGAAGGGCGGTCCCGTGCTCTTAGTCCCCCACTTTGAAGGGCGGCCCAGTGTCTCCTATAGTCACCTCATATGATGGAGCAGGCCAGTGTCCCTATGTCTTCACTATCCGGAGCGGGCCCGTGTTTCCCATGTACCTCACTATGTGGGGCAGGCCCCGTGTCTCCCAATAGTCACCTCCCATCAAGGGGCAGCCCCAGTGTCTCCCATAGCACCCCACTATCAGGGGCAGGCCCCGTGTCTCCTTAGTCACCTCCTTGATGGAGCGGCCCAAAGTCTCCAATAGTTCTCACTATGGGGGGCAGGTCAGTGTCCCTATAGTACCCCCTTTTGGGAGAGGCCAGTGTCTCCTATAGTCACCCCAATCAGGGGCAGGTCCCGTGTTCCCATTGTACCCACTATCCGGAGCGGGCCCAAATGTTCCTATAGTCACCTCAATTTCCGGGGGGGCCAGTGTTCCTTATTATGTACTATCACGGAGCAGGCCCGTGTTCCTATGTCATCTCATATAGGCCCAGGGTCTCCTTTTTAACCCCATTGAGGAGCAAGCCCCGTGCTCTATAGTCAATATTGTGGGCAGGCCATGTTTCCCATAGTCCCTCACTATCAGGGGCAGGCCCGTGTCTCCTTAGCATCTACTATCCGGGCAGGCCCAGTGTTCCCCATAGTATCTCACTATCACGGAGCAGGCCAGTGTCTCCTATAGTATCTCACTATCGGGGAGAGGTCCAGTGTTTCCCATAGTCACCTCATATCACGGAGCAGGCCCAGTGTTCTATGTCACCTATTATCAGGGGGCAGGTCCCCGTGTTCCTATAGTACCTCACTATCAGGGAGCAGGCCCCGGTCTCCTTAGTCACCTCACTTACGGGGCGGCCCAGTGTCTCCCATGTCTTTTCACTTCACGGAGCGGCCAGGGGTTCCCATAGTCACCTCCTATGAGGAGAGGCCAGGGGTTCCCCATAGTCACCTCACTATGTGGGCGGCCCGTGTTCCAAAAGTCACCTCACTATCGGGAGCAGGCCCAGGTCTCCCTTGTCCCTCACTATCAGGGGGCGGGCCCAGTGTCTCCTATAGTCACCTCACTATCAGGGAGCAGGTCCAGTGTCTCCAGCTCACCGTATATGTATGCCCCAGGACGCAGAACCCCCCACAGCTCGCCGTGTATGAATGCCCCAGGACGCAAAACCCCCCACAGCTCGCTGTATATGTATGCCCCAGGACGCATCCCCCCACAGCTCGCCGTATTGCCCCAGGGCCGAGCCCCCCCCCAGCTCGCCGTGTATTATGCCCCGGACCAGAAACCCCCCCCAGCTCGCTGTATATGTATGCCCCAGGACGCAGAACCCCCCACAGCTCGCTGTATATGTATGCCCCAGGACGCAAAGCCCCCCACAGTCGCTGTAAGTATGCCCCCCGGGCGCAAAGCCCCCCAAAGCTCGCCGTATATTATGGCCCCCGGAGCAGGCCCCCCCGCCCCCTCCCTCATCCAGAGCCCCCCCACAGTCGCCCCATATGTAGCCCCAGGACCCGGCACCCCCAGCCGCCCTATATGTATGCCCCCAGGAGCAGAGCCCCCCCCCCTCGCCGCATATGTTGCCCCCGGCCAGACCCCCCCACAGCTCGCCGTTTTTGTATGCCCCAGGACGCAGAGCCCCCACGCTCGCCGTATATTTGCCCCAACGCAGAGCCCCCCAGCCGCCGTATAGAAGCCCCAGGGCCAGAGCCCCCCCGCTCGCCTATATTTTGCCCCGGGAAAAGAACCCCCACAGCTCGCCGTTATGTATGCCCCAGGGCGCAGAGCCCCCCACAGTCGCCCTGTATGTATGCCCCGGGGCGCCGAACCCCCCCACACTCGCCCTATATGTATGCCCCGGAGCAAGCCCCCCACAGCCGCCGTGAGTATGCCCCAGGACGCAAAGCCCCCACAGCTCGCCGGTAGCCCCGGACGCAGAGCCCCCCCCAGCTCCCGTTATGTTTGCCCAGGGCCAAAGCCCCCCCACAGCTCGCCGTAAATGTAAAGCCCCGGACCAGACCCCCCCCCACTCGCCGTATATGATGCCCCCGGGCACAGACCCCCCCCAACTCGCCGTAAGAAGCCCCAGGGCCAGACCCCCCCCCAACTCGCTGTATATGTAGCCCCCCGGGCGCAGAGCCCCCCACAGCTCGCCGTAATGTAGCCCCAGGGGCGCGAACCCCCCCCAGCTCGCCCATATGAAAGCCCCCAGGGCGCAGCCCCCCAAGCTCCCGTTATGTATGCCCCCAGGACGCGAACCCCCCCACAGCTGCCGTATATGTATGCCCCAGGACCAAAAAGCCCCCCACAGCTCGCCGTATTTTTCACCAGGACGCAGAGCCCCCCACAGCTCGCGTATATGTATGCCCCAGGACGCAGAGCCCCCCAAAGCTGCCCTATATGTATGCCCCCGGGCGCGAGCCCCCCACACTCGCCTAATTATGCCCCAGGACCAGAGCCCCCCACAGCTCCCGTATGTACCCCAGGGCGCAGAGCACCCCCCAGCTGCGTTTTTGTATGCCCCCGGGCGCAGAGCCCCCCCAAGCTCGCCGTGTATGAAGCCCCCGGACGCAGAGGGGCCCCCCCAGCTGCCCCCTAAAGTATGCCCCAGGACGCAGAGCCCCCCCACAGCTCGCCGTGTATGTATGCCCCAGGACGCAGAGCCCCCCACAGCTCCCCTATATGTATGCCCCAGGACGAGAGCACCCCAAGCTCGCCGTATATGTATGCCCCAGGACGCAGAGCCCCCCACAGCTCGCCGTGTATGTATGCCCCAGGACGCAGAGCCCCCCACAGCTCGCCGTATATGTATGCCCCAGGACGCAGAGCCCCCCACAGCTCGCCGTATATGTATGCCCCAGGACGCAGAGCCCCCCCCCGCTCGCTGTGTATGTATGCCCCCCGGACCGGGGCCCCCCCAACTCGCCGTATAGTAGCCCCAGGGCGCAGAACCCCCCACAGCTCGCCGTATTTTTATGCCCCAGGACGCAGAGCCCCCCCCTGGGTCGCCGGATATGTTCCCCTGGGCGCAGAGCCCCCCCAGCTCGCCGTGTATGAATGCCCCAGGACGCAGAGCCCCCCCCCGCTCGCCCCTATATGTATGCCCCCAAAGCAGAACCCCCCCAGCTCGCCTATATGTATGCCCCCAGGGCGCAAAGCCCCCCCCCAGCTCGCTGTATTGTATGCCCCAGGACGCAAAGCCCCCCACAGCTCGCCGTATATGTATGCCCCAGGACGCAGACCCCCCACTGTCGCCGTATATTTATGCCCCAGGACGCAAAGCCCCCCACAGCTCGCCGTAATGAAAACCCCAGGACCAGAGCCCCCCCCCACATCCCTCATCCAAACCCCCCCAGCTCGCCGTATGTATCCCCAGGGACGCAAACCCCCCACAGCTCGCCGTATATGTATGCCCCAGGACGCAGATCCCCCCCACAGCTCGCCGTAATTTTGCCCCAGGCCGCAGAGCCCCCCACTGCTCGCCGTATATGTAGCCCCCAACGCAGAGCCCCCCACTGCTGCCGTATATGTATGCCCCAGGCCGCGAACCCCCCCCCGCAGTATTGTATGCCCCAGGACGCAGAGCCCCCCACAGCTCGCCGTATATGTATGCCCCAGGACGCAGAGCCCCCCACAGCTCGCCGTATATGTATGCCCCAGGACGCAGAGCCCCCCACAGCTCGCCGGAGATGTCTGCCCCAGGACGCAGAGCCCCCACAGCTGCCCTATATGTATGCCCCAGGACGCAAAGCCCCCCACAGCTCGCGTATATGTATGCCCAGGACGCAGAGCCCCCCACAGCTCGCCGTATATGTATGCCCCCCGGACGAAAGCCCCCCACACTCGCCGAAATGTATGCCCCAACGCAAACCCCCCCCAGCTCCCCCCGATATTTTTGCCCCCCAAGCAGACCCCCACAGCTCGCCGTATATGTATGCCCCAGGGGCAGAGCCCCCCCCCTCGCCGATAATGTTTCCCCAGACGCAGAGCCCCCCCCTCTCGCCCTAATTAGCCCCAGGGCGCAAAGGGCCCCCCACGCTCGCGTATTGTATGCCCCAGGACGCAGAACCCCCCACAGCTCGCCGTATATGTATGCCCCGGGGCGCAGGCCCCCCACTCGCCTTTTAGTATGCCCCAGGGCGCAGACCCCCACACTCGCCGATAGTAGCCCCGGCGCAGAGCCCCCCCCTGCCGCCGTATATGTATGCCCCCGGGCCAGACCCCCCACACCGCCGTATAGTATCCCCCCGGACGCAAACCCCCCCCAGCTCGTCGAAATGTTGCCCCCGGAAGCAAGCCCCCCACAGCTCCCGTTTGTTGCCCCACTCACCACCTGCAATGGGCACATGAGCACCAGCACTAGAGCAATGGCACAAGATGGCCTGGTTACAGGAAGCATGTGCATGGACGTGTGCGCCACTTATACGGGGAAGAAATCACACCAGGATGCATTATGGGAAGAAGACAAAATGGCGGAGGTGATGGGCATGGTTCTCTGGGCCCCCTGGGATCAATGGATGTTTTCTGTGACATGTAAAACCCCTCTAACATGTACCACTAGCCCAGCACCTCACAGGACGGTACCCCCAGGGCTCTTCAAGGAGTCCGGCCCCGGGGTCAGATAGGGGCCGCACCCCACACCTCACAGGTCGGATACCAGGGTCTTCAAGGATCCGGCCCCCCGGGGTCAGAGCAGGGGGCCCAAAACCCCAGGATCTGATACCCCGGACTCTTTCAAGGGTCCGGGGCCCCCGGGAGTCAGGCAGGGGCCGCCCCTTACAGGATTGAACCACAGACTCTTTAGAGGATCCGGGGGGCAGAGCAGGGGCCGCACCTCACAGGACTTATACCACAGGACTCTTAGAGGATCCCGGGGGCCCGGGAGTCAGAGCAGGGGGCCCCACCTTACGGACTGAACCACAGGACTTTCAAGGGAGGTCCGGGGTCAAGCAGGGGCCGCACCTCACGGGCTATCCAACAGGACTCTTCAGAGGAGTCCGGGGGGCAGAAGGGGCCGACCTCACAGGGTCGGTACCACAGACTTTCAGAGGAGTCGGGCCCCGGGACAGAGCGGGCCCGCACCTCACAGGATTGAACCACAGGATCTTTAGAGGATCCGGGTCAAACAGGGGCCCACCCAAAAGGATGAACCACAGGCTCTTCAAGGAGTCCGGGCCCCCCGGGGGCAGAGCAGAGGCCGCACCTCACAGGATTGATACCCCAGACTCTTCAGAGGAGTCCGGGCCCCGGGGGCAAAGCAGGGGGGGCACCTCACAGGATTGATACCCCAGGGCCTTCAGAGGGTTCGGGCCCCGGGGTCAAAAGGGGGCCACATCTCACGGGAAACTGATACCCCAGGACCTTTAGAGGAGTTCGGGGCCCCTGGGGGCAAGCAGGGGCCGCACCTCACGGATCTGATACCCAGGATCTTCAAGGATTTCGGGCCCCCGGGGGCGAGCAGGGGGGGCACCCCACAGGGGTCTGATACCACAGGACTTTCAAGGGTTCGGGGGCCCCGGGTCAGAGCAGGGGCCCAAACCTCAAAGGACTGATACCACGGACTCTTTTAGAGGGGTTCGGGGCCCTGGGGGCAGGTAGGGCCCCCCACCTCACAGGGGTCTATACCACGGATCTTCAGAGGGAGGCAAAAATTTGCATGGGCACGCCCCCTCTTTCCGGGATGCCACGCCCCTTTAAAAAGCCACACCCCTCCACCTAACTGCATAACGGTTTGGAAGAAAGCCAGGTAGATGCCCTTATAGCAGGTATAACCCCCCATAAGCAGGTAGTTCCCCTTTCAGGCAGGGAGATGCCCCCTTGTAGCCCCAAATAGATGCCCCTCTGTACCAGGGAGGGGCACCCCTTGTTAGCCAGGGAGTGCCCCCCCTTGTTAGCCAGGGAGTGCCCCCCCTTGTTACCAGGGATGCCCCATTGTTTCCATAGATGCCCCCTCTGTTGCCAGGTAGATGTCCCCTCTGTTTCCAGGGTCCCCCATTGTTGCCATAGTCCCCCAATGTTGCCCGGGGATGTCCCCTCGTTTCCAGTAGATGTCCCCTCTGTTGCCAGGGAATGTCCCCCTAAGCTATTTAAAAAAAAAAAAAAATCCACTCACCTCACCAGGGTCCCCAGCACGGCCCTTTTGGACGATCTCCTCACGCGAGGGAAGTGAGAGCACCCGCGCCACTCCCCGCAGCCGGCGTCACTCCCCCTGCGCCGCGCCCCTGTAAGTGCGGCGAACACACCGGCGCCAAACAACGGGGGGGGGGAGGGGGGCGATCCCTCCCGCCTCCCCCTGCAAAGCAACTCCGGGGGCGGGGGAAGCCGCAGCGGGCCCTTTACCCGCCTTAGGAGCGGCCCCGGCGCCGGGTACGCACTAGCCTACCCCCGGGGCCCGCGGCCCTTTAAAGAGCCCCCACCGCCTTCTGGGGGCGGGGGAATCCAAATCCCCGGGGGGGGGACCCCAAAAGCGGGGCCCCCCCCCCAAAAACGGAAGTTTGGCAAAGGGATGGGTAGAGCAGAGGGCCCCACCTCACACCTCCAGGGCTGACACCACAGGACTCTTCAGACGAGCCCGGGGCCCCGGGGATCAGAGCAAGGGGCCGGGACCTCACACGTTGATACCACAGGGACCTTCAAGATCCGGGCCAGGGGGGTCAGAGCAGGGGCTGCACCTCACAGGATCTGATACCACAGAAACCAGCCATCGATAGGTCAAAGCAACAAGGGGCAATCTACACAATATGAGGAAGGGGGGGGGGGGGTATCAGTAACAAAAATCCTCTGTGTGCGGGGCTGTACCTCTGCCCAGAATCTTAACGCCTCTTGTAGCTTATGAAGGATTCGGACGCCGCCGGTCACTATTCATCAAATTTATTTCATTTAAAACAGAAAAAAAAATTAAATAATTCAAAATAAACAGCAATAAATAAGAAATAAGTTATGCGTTATATAATCACCATGGATTGGTCTGATATAGCCCCTCCCCCACCCTCATTTATATTAAAATACCCTTTGCCCCTAACCCCCACAAAAAAAAAAAAAAAATCCTCTAGATCTGACAATAAAATGGCAGAGACTTTTCTCTTGGCAACAAAATTCTGACATTTCCGGGGGGGTTTCGATCTGTAAACATTTCCTTTTGTTGGCCGGAGGCGCGACCTCTGACCTGTGATATGCAGACTGGCCCACCCTGGGGGTGCGATCATCACCCCACATTTACCCACAAACACCACATAAGTTAAAGACATGTATTCTGGTATTCCCTGCTGGCGGCCATCTTGTCTGTGCGGGGGCGGGGGTGCACATTGCTCCCGTAATTGCATTGATAGAAGTATCCCTGACCTACGTGTGAGGTCTCCTAACAACCCTGGATGGATGGAGGGGGACGATCCCCGGGAGTCCTGTGATGGGCGGCCACCGTGAGCCTACAGTATCCCCCCCCCCCCCCGCTTCTAAGGGGGTTTCCTAGAAACAGCGCCACTGTTGGCCATGGGTCGTGTCCGGCATTGCAGCTCATCATTAACCAAACGGATAGCACTGAGCTGTAATACCACACAGAGCCTATGGGTGGCAGAGGCGCTGTTTTCATAAAACTTCAGATCCCTATTACTAGTCATGGACATCCCCTTTAAGTGACTCCGTATTGTTGACCCGGTGACCTCACATTTACGGACATCCGGTGGAAGCAGCGCTGTGGTGAACACCTGTGATGTCTCTGGTCCCCACTGGCTGGGGCCACAAGAGGACGGGCTCCTCTGGAAGGTGCGTTACTTGTATGTCACACCGTTCCCATATATCCCATCCTCCATCATTCACTAAAATACTGGGCCGAGGGGTTGTCGTTGGTGGTACCATTGTGCAAGTCAATGGCCCCTGAAGACGTCCCATGGGAGGCGCCAAAAGATGCCTCAGCCAAGATGGCGGCTGGAAAGCGCTGCATTGTCTTGGAGATGGTTACACTGGAGGTCCTATAAGAAAGGAATAGGCGTGGGAGCTGTCCTGACGAGAGTAGTGGGGCTGTAGTCCGGTTACCGCATGGAGGTTCTCATCTCCAACCAGCCACCGATCTCACCCCTGAGAGCCCCTGCAATCACCACTGTTGGCCCTGACCACAGGATCTCTATATGAAGTGTCTGGTGCCCACGGGATTTCGAGGAAAAATTCTAGAGGACAAGAAGCTTCTCTTCTTTAGGACTCCTACTGAACATGGCCACAATGAGGAGAGCTCTACATCTGGGGTCACACAAAGTAGCTCCAAAGGTAGCTCTCCCCCTCCATGTATGGCTACAGAGGAGAAAGCCTTGTCTAGGGCCACAGAAATGGTTCCCTCCTTCCAGGCTCATCCTCTGCGGGACCACATCGAAGATAGCTACCGTCATGTAGGACCACATCGAAGATAGCTACCGTCATGTAGGACCACATCGAAGATAGCTACCGTCATGTAGGACCACATCGAAGATAGCTACCGTCATGTAGGACCACATCGAAGATAGCTACCGTCATGTAGGACCACATCGAAGATAGCTACCGTCATGTAGGACCACATAGACATTAGCTCCTCCTCTGAGGGACGTTGGGGAAGGTTTCATCCTCTGAGGGACCACAGACAAAGAAGCTTCTCCTCTGAGGGACCACACAGAAGTTAGCTCCTCTCATGAAGGACCACGTAGACATTAGCTCCTCCTCTGAGGGACCATGGAGAAGGTTTCATCCTCTGAGGGACCACAGACAAAGTAGCTTCTACTCTGAAGAATCCCTACTGAACATGGCCACAATGAGGAGAGCTCTACATTTGGGGTCATACAAAGTAGCTCCAAAAGGTAGCTCTCCCCCTCCATGTATGGCTACAGAAGAGAAAGCCTTGTCTAGGGCCACAGAAATGCTTCTCTCCTTCCAGGCTCATCCTCGGCGGGACCACATCGAAGGTGGCTCCGCCTCGGCGGGACCATTGGAGAAGGTTTTATTTTGGAGGGAGCACACAGAAGGTAGATCCTCTTATGAAGGACCGCAGAGACGGTGGCTCCTCCTCAGAGGGACCGCAGACATGGTAGTATCTCCAGATGCAGCCCGCAGAGCATAGAGGGCTGCACAGTCAGGAGGTCACTGTTACCATCTCCCCCTCGACATCTTTTAGACATAATCTTTCTGCTGCATAAAACTAAATTTTCCATGACCCCTACAGATTGCACCTTCAGGTCCCCATCGTGGGTTCCCGGTGCCCGGCTTTGCCACCTGCCAGTCTTGCCATGGTTGCGGGTGACTTTCTGGAGTCTAGGATCATTAAGGTGGGAGCAGCAGCCAAATGCAAGGAGTAAGCTGCAGGGATAGGGGGATATTGCACTGCTGCCCAGATCCGCGCTGTATGTACACGGCAGCTCTGCCCACGACACGGGCGCCGCCGGCCGAGCTGCCCCAAATATTCACTCTACCTCATAAAACCCCATTTCTTTAAAAACATCTGCCGACGGGACGATGAGAGAAATCAGAAGAAAAGCCCAAATCTAAAACACAACATTATCACCCGACACCTGTGCCACACACCCTGCCGCCCTCACAGCCGCTACCGCAACAGTTTTTTTAGGAGTCTTTTTTTCTTCTTTTTTTTTTTACCCCTAATTTTTGCCCAAAGTTAAAAAATAAATGCTGTGCCCACTAGAGAGGCTGGAGGCGGCAAGTCCAGCGCTACCCTGTCCGCTCCGGTGAGTGTGCGCAGATCCAGGAATGTTCCACTTCTCCACCTCGTTAGGGGGGTGGGATGAGTTTGGAGGTCCTTGCTGGTTAAGAGCTGGGAGATTATCAGATTCAGCCGTGTAGCGGATTCCCCTGAAAAAAATTGTCCTTCTTGGTCCAGCAGCAGAAAAAGTTTGGAGTCCTTTGCGAGGTGTGGAAAGAGAAAGAGGGGATGAGGGGCTGGACCTAGGAACCCCTTGATCCCCAAAATCAGGTGCACCCACTGCAAGGAAAAGCAAACACAAAGTCAATGCAAGGTGGACAGAGGACTCCCCCCGCCGCTGCCACCTGGGTCCGAATCCGGGGAGGTGGGGATCCATGACTGGGCCATCTCCAGATCCTGCAGAGATCGCACCCACCGCTCGTCACAGTGCAGCCTGAGCAGGGGGGGTGGTCCCGGATATTCGAGCGCCCGGCTCAGGATCATGGGGGAGAGCCGGCATCCTGCTGCTGCCAGGGATCTGTGCATTGGGAGGCGCTCAGCAAGGGTTTGGGAACATCGCGTCATGGACAAGACAAGCACAGTGGGTGCTGCTACATTCAGGCCCAGGCGTGGCCTCATCTATGCTCCCACCGCTATCTGGCCACCCAATAGCTGCCGCAGCCCCAGCAGGGTTCTGCAAGCTGCTGGCCACACAAACATTGGGGTGCACCCACAGATAGGAGACCACAGCCAGAAGGTCAGACAGAGTGACTGGTGGAGGAAGGATGAGGGCTCCCAATGCCACATGCACAGGCGGGAAGGTGGGAGGGGGCGACATGGAGGTGTGGGTGGGGGGGGCACCCTGCCTGAACACTACTATCTACTGTATGTAATCGGATTACATAATGTATCACCCCGCCTAAAGCGAACTCCATACCAGCAGCTAAGCTTTTATGTTCTTTATTACCTAACATAAGAGCCAACTGACACGTTTGCTCATAAACCAGCCGTGATGGAGGTGTCATGGGCCGCCTTAAGAACTCCACTACCAGCAGTAATGCTTTTATTGCTTCTATTTTACCTAACAGTGAGGAGCCAACATGACACGGTTGTGCTCATAAACTAGCCGTGATGGGAGGTGGTCATGGCGCCGCCCCTTTAAAGGGGAACTCCACTACCAGCATGCAATGCTTTTATTACTTCTATTTTACCTGAAAGAGAGGAGCTAACATGACACAGTCATGCTCCAGCCACGATGGGAGGTGGTTATGGCTCCTTACACTGAACACATAGATTTAATGGTGATTATATAACTTCTCTATCCTCTACAACAGGGGTGTCAAACTGCGGCCCTCCAGCTGTTGGGAAACTACAACTCCCATCATGCCCACTGTTATGGATTATACAAATGCATGATGGGAGTTGTAGTTTCCCAACAGCTGGAGGGCCGCAGTTTGACACCTGTGCTCTACAAGGAGACAGCCGTCACTCTAACGCCACCTACAGGAGGCCCCTCTCCCAGCCAATAGGTAGTGCTAGAAAGGCGGCCATCTTTCTCCCGGAGGGGAGTTTTCTTTGTACATATGCTTTTTCCTAGGGAGGACGGCCTATCTGATCAGACTTTCTACACCAGGTCAGCGCTGTCTATGGGGAGGAACACTGCCCCCTATAGCTATATTGTAAATGTAATGGATGGAGCTACAACGATCTTGGAGAAGGGGGAAGCGGAGGAGTCTTCTAAAGGTCCTGAGGAGGCCATGCAGCCAGCTGGGGGTGCCCTTGGCATGATCCTGGCGGGTGGGGGAGGCAGGGATGGGAGAAGAGCATGGACAATGGATGATGGAAAACAGCGTAAGCAGAAGTGCACAGACCACATCGAGCATTGCCAAGACTTTACATCAGCACACGGGGGCCACAGAAAGATGGAGGGGAGCATCAGTAACCAGTCACAAGAGATCAGTCCTCGTACATGTCACCGTGCGGGCGACCACCCTGTATCAAATGCAGCCACAAAATGGCGACAAAGTAGAGAACAGTGACCCCCCCCACCTCCTCCACCCACCAGCACCCCAATGGCCAAGATGATCAGGAACTGGCTCATGCAGCAGAGCCCCCCACAGCTAGATGGACTCCTAAGCGGAGGGCTTCCAAAATCCTGGCCCAATGAGAACACTTCCTGTGTCCAGGCAGCTCAGTGTTACCAGAGGGGCACAGCAGCAAGTCACAAAGGGCTAGAAGGAGCCCATTAACCCTATGAGAACACTGATACATCAGGGAAGTGTTGTCATGAGGACACCGGCAGGAAGAGCATACCTCACATAGGTACAGTGGATGCATTGTATAAGGGGGGTCACCCGCCACGTCGCCCCTTACAGCCTGGAGAGACCATCACAGCACATCAACTCCATGTTTTCACAGCACTCCATGCATCCTATACAAAACAGAGATCCCCCTCGGAGCCGCTCCTCATGGGCGGGGCTTCTTGTGAGGGAGGAGGGAATTAGGGAAGAGTCTCAAAATACACCACAGTCATTCCAACGGATGCAACTTACAAGGGGCGCTGCTACGAGTCCCAGGGCCGCCAATGGGTCAAAGCGACAGAGTCGTCTCATGATTTGATTGGACCCTGGCACAATGTGGGCAGGTTACAGGTGGCAGAAAAAGAGAAGCTGGTTTTTCTTTGGTCATATGGTTAATAAATATATAAATATATGTTACTAAATCGCTTCACGTCTACTTTCTGCATCAATGTCATAAAATCTCAGAGCGAGGAGGGATCACTGGGCCAGAGAGCAGATCCATAGGACAGAGGAGGTCACTCGATCACCGTGCTACAGACTAGAGAAATGAGATCACTAGATTACTGTGCCATAGTCTATATTAATAGATTAGATCCCTAGATTACTGTGCTATAGACTAGAGTACTAGGACAGATGAGATCACTAGATTACTGTGCCATAGTCTAGATTAGTAGGAGAGATGAGATCACTTGATTACTGTGCCATAGTCTAGATTAATAGGAGATTAGATCACTAGATTACTGTGCCATAGTCTAGATTAATAGGAGATTAGATCCCTAGATTACTGTGCCATAGTCTAGATTAATAGGAGATTAGATCACTAGATTACTGTGCCATAGTCTAGATTAGTAGGAGAGATGAGATCACTAGATTACTGTGCCATAGTCTAGATTAATAGGAGATTAGATCACTAGATTACTGTGCTATAGACTAGAGTACTAGGACAGATGAGATCACTAGATTACTGTGCCATAGACTAGATTAATAGGAGATTAGATCACTAGATTACTGTGCCATAGTCTAGATTAGTAGGAGAGATGAGATCACTAGATTACTGTGCAATAGTCTAGATTAATAGGAGATTAGATCACTAGATTACTGTGCCATAGACTAGATTAGTAGGAGAGATGAGATCACTAGATTACTGTGCCATAGACTAGAGTACTAGGACAGATGAGATCACTAGATTACTGTGCCATAGACTAGAGTACTAGGACAGATGAGATCACTAGATTACTGTGCCATAGACTAGAGTACTAGGACAGATGAGATCACTAGATTACTGTGCCATAGACTAGATTAATAGGAGATTAGATCACTAGATTACTGTGCCATAGTCTAGATTAATAGGAGATTAGATCCCTAGATTACTGTGCCATAGTCTAGATTAATAGGAGATTAGATCCCTAGATTACTGTGCCATAGTCTAGATTAATAGGAGATTAGATCACTTGATTACTGTGCCATAGTCTAGATTAATATGAGATTAGATACTGCGTGCCAAGCAGATTTTGGGAAAAACCCCGATTTGGGAAGTCAAAATAAAATTTACTTTTTTCCCCATGCCGATTAAAGGAGATGAACACTTGATTTCTGTGGGGATATCTAGATTAAAGGGATTAGATCCTAGATTACTGTGCCTAGCAAGATAATAGGAAATTAATCCCTAGAACTTTGCCTGCTAATTTAAAGGGAAAAAAGTCACTAGATTACTGTTCATAGAAAAGATTTAACAGATAATCATAGATTACGTGGGGCCTAGTCTAATTTGTAAAGGGAGATAGAACTTCAAGGATTAAAAGTTTCCATAGTCCAAAAGAGTACTAGGGCAGATTGAGACATAGATTATGTGGGCCCTAGACAATTTTAGGGAAACCCAGGGAAATTGAAAATAGAGTTCTGTGCCATGCTAGATTTTTAATAGGGATTAGATCCCCTAGTTACTGTGCCATAGCTAGATAAAAGAAATTTTTGATCCCCCAATTACTGTGCCATAGTCCCAGATTAATAGGGGGATTAATCCCCCTTGATTTCCCGTTCCCTAGTCTAGATTAATAAAAAGATTAGATCCCTAGATTCTGTGCCATAGTCAGATTAATAGGAGATTAATCACTTGATTTTGTGCCATAGTTTTAGATTAGTAGGAGATTTAATCACTTGATTTCTGTGCCATAGTTTAGATTTTAGGAGAGTGAATCACTAAAAAAAAATTACTGTGCCAAAAGTGGGATATTAATAGGAGTTAGATCCCTAGATTACGTGCCATAGTCTAGGTTAGTAAAGAGATGAGATCAATTGATTTTCAGTGCCATATCTAGATTAATTGAAAAGATCACTAGAATTTCTGTGCCATTTTCTAGAAATTTAATTTTGGAGATTAGATCCCTAGATTACCCGGGCCTAGTCTAGATTAGTAGGAGGATGAATCACTAGTTACGTGCCATAGGGCTAGATTAATAGGGAAAATTAGACCCCAGATTACCCGGCCATTCCCAAATTAATAGATTTTTTCCCTAGATTTGAGTGCCATAAATCCTAGATTAATTTGGAGATTTTGATCACTTGATTTTCTGTGCCCCTAGTCTAGATTAAAAGGGGGTTAATCAATTTTTTACGTGCCATGTCTAATTAGTAGGGGAGATGAGATCACTTGATTCCTAGATTATTGGGACTAGGAGGGATGAGTTAGTATATCGCACTGAAAAAAAAGGGTAAGGGTAAATTGAGATCACTAACTGGGAGCCCCAAAGGGGTCAAAAGTGCAAAACAAAGATCCCCCCTGTTATGGTGCTAAAGCATTATGATCGCTAGATTACTGTGCTGTAGATCTAAAATGGGTAATAGATCAAGCACCCTTCTAGGTAAACAATCATCTGGAACCAGCTGGATCCCACGTCAAGGTCTAATAATACCAGCTGGATCCCCCCTCGGGTCCCCTGTCATGGTCAAAAAATAAACCCGCTGGATCCCACTAAAAACCCATGTCGTTTGGTTTAAAAATACCAGCTGGTTTCCCCCTCGATCCCCTGTCGTGGTGTAAAATACCAGTGGATCCCCCTAGACCCATGTTGTGGGTAATAATACCAGCTGGGTCCCACTGTCCCAGCCATGGGGCTTTAAAAATACCACTGGATCCCACTAGACCACCCCTCAAGGTCTAATAAAACCACTGGATCCCACTGAAACCCCCTGTCGTGGTGTAATAAACCCCCCCCGGGTTTCCCCTAAGATCCCTTTTCAAGGTTAATTTAAAACCAGTGGATCCCACTAGATCCCACATCATGGTCTAATAATACCAGCTGGATCCCACTAGATCCCATGTCGTGGTGTAATAATACCAGCTGGATCCCACTAGATCCCATGTCGTGGTGTAATAATACCAGCTGGATCCCACTAGATCCCATGTCATGGTGTAATAATACCAGCTGGATCCCACTAGATCCCATGTCATGGTCTAATAATACCAGCTGGATCCCACTAGATCCCACTAGATCCCGTGTCGTGGTGTAATAATACCAGCTGGATCCCACTAGATCCCAGTCGTGGGTAATAATCCCCAGCTGGATCCCACTAGATCCCATGTCGTGGTCTAATAATACCAGCTGGATCCCACTAGATCCCATGTCGTGGTGTAATAATACCAGCTGGATCCCACTAGATCCCATGTCGTGGTCTAATAATACCAGCTGGATCCCACTAGATCCCATGTCGTGGTGTAATAATACCAGCTGGATCCCACTAGATCCCATGTCGTGGTGTAATAATACCAGCTGGATCCCACTAGATCCACGTCGTGGTCTAAGAATACCAGCTGGACCCCAAACTAGACCCCCCAACGCCCCCCGTGGTCTAATAATACCAGCTGGATCCCACTAGTCCCATGTCGTGGTGTAAAAATTACCGCTGGATCCCACTAGATCCCATGTCGTGGTGTAATAATACCAGCTGGGATCGCCTGATCCCTATGTCACAGTTTACATTAAAGCGCTGACAAGATCATAGTGTTGTACACAGATCTATTGTGTCTCAGCAGATCCTGATTTGCAGGAATCTCAGGTGCTTGTTGTGTTGGTGACGTGATCACTGGGATCCAGTGTCTTTGTATGGGAGACTGAGTGACATATTCATGGACATACGGAAAGTGATGAGGGAGGGGATGGCAGGAGACACAGGGGGTGTACGTGGACTGACACTGTGGCGGGCAGCCACCTCTATACCACAGACCACACTGCATTGTGTATGCTGGCTCCTCGCCTCGGGCACCCACCTGAACCCTCAGTACGGCCGGTTGGCATCTTTTGGTCGCTTTAATTGTACTTTAAGCCTCTTCATGCCAATCTGGAAACCGTTCATGGCCTGAATAGCAGCCTGGGCGCTGCCGGGATTGTCAAAACTTACAAAGCCTGGAAGTGAAGGTGAGAAAGCAGACGTGAGCGCCAGGCGGCACAGACATGGGCAGGGGCGCCCGCGGCTCTGAGGGGCACTTACCAAAACACTTGCTCTGGTTGGTGGCTCTGTCTACAAACACTTTGGCGGAAATGACATTTCCGAATGGTAGAAACATCTGTAAGATCTCGGAATCGGTGAACTCCTGGGGCAGGTGGTAGATGAAGATGTTGCAGCCCTCCGGACCTGAGGAAGTTACACCGAGGTTACTCTATGCACGCTCGCACCGCACTGTGGAGCACACTAGGGCGGCGCCACTCACCCTCCCTCTGCTGCTGCTGCTGGGGCGGCTGCTGGGGTAACAAGGGTGGAGGCTGCGTGAACGCCGGACTCACCAGACCGTAGGCGGCAGGGTAGGCAGCTGCACGAGGACAGACACAAGACAGGTCAGGACACAGTGAGGTGCACCGCGCAGCGAGCACTCGCACTGCGCCGCACTCACCGGTATAATGCTGCTGCCGGCGTAGGCTTGCTGGAGGGGGTCCAGCTGGGTCACCGGACTTTGGGCTGGAAGTAAAGGAACATGAGCCGTGAATAGATTCTGTGCTGAGGAGCCGGGTCCTCACCCACTGTTGGCAGCGGTCCAATACATACCAGTATTACCTGGGTAGGGGTGCAGGCCGTTGGTGTAGATGGCCTCCGAGCTCGGCTGGACGCTGCTCTGAGAGGGCACTGCGCTGTACCCATTAACTCCCAGTGTGGCAGGGATGGCAGATACTGGCGTGGCAGCAAGTGTAGGGGGGGTACTGGTACCTGCAGAGAGCAGCACAGTAACAGGATGAGGACCACACCCGATTCATTACAGACCAATCACAATCCTCGGATCCGGGCGGTGGGCACAGAAGGAATCCGCCACCACAGGGAATGGAGGGATGTGATTGGTCCTGTGTGGACGCCTCCCCCGGCGCCGTGTCTCACCTGACGAGGACGTGATGGGCGTGATCGGAGTAATGGGGGTGGCTATGATTCCATTGGGGTTGATTGTCGCCATTTGTTGCATCTGGACAGCGGCCATTGTAGCCATGGGGTTGAGGTAAGCGCTGTGTGCGGCCACCAGGGCGGCCTGCTGCTGCATAAGCTAAGGGGGCAAAAAAACAGCAAGAGCATAACGCAACGCAAGCACTGACAGAAAAGTGCAAGATGGACACAGAGGAACACAAGAGAAGGCGAGGGCACAAGACATAGTGGAGCTCCGGAGATTGGGGAGGTCACTGGGAATCATGATGTCACTAAGATGGTGAGGTCATAAGAGGTGGTGATGTCACCAAGGATGACGAGGTCATAGGAGGTGGTGAGGTCACTGTGGATGGTGAGGTCATAAGAGGTGGTGATGTCACTGTGGATGGTGATGTTACTGTGGAAGGTGAGGTCATAGGAGGTGGTGATGTCACTGTGGAAGGTGAGGTCATAAGAGGCAGTGATGTCACTATGGATGACGAGGTCATAGGAGACGGTGAGGTCACTGTGGAAGGTGAGGTCATAGGAGACAGTGATGTCACTGTGGATGGTGAGGTCATAGGAGGTGGTGAGGTCACTGTGGATGGTGAGGTCATAGGAGGTGGTGAGGTCACTGTGGATGGTGAGGTCATAGGAGGTGGTGAGGTCACTGTGGATGGTGAGGTCATAGGAGGTGGTGAGGTCACTGTGGATGGTGAGGTCATAAGAGGTGGTGATGTCACTGTGGATGGTGAGGTCATAGGAGGTGGTGAGGTCACTGTTGATGGCGAGGTCATAGGAGGTGGTGAGGTCACTGTAGATGGTGAGGTCATAAGAGGTGGTGAGGTCACAGGAGGCGGTGAGGTCACTGTGGATGGTGAGGTCATAGGAGGCGGTGAGGTCACTGTGGATGGGGAGGGCATAGGAGGGGTGATGTCACTGTGGTGGTGAGGTTTAAAAGGGGTGGTGATGTCCGTGATGGTGAGGTCATAGGAGGGGGTGAGGTCCTGTAGATGGGGAGGTCATAAGGGTGGTGAGGTCACTGTAAAGGTGGTTCATAAGAGGGGGTATGTCCGTGGATGGTGAGGTCTAGGAGGGGGAGGTCCTTGGATGGTAGGAAAAGGGGGTGGTGGGTCATGTAGATTGAGGTCAAAAAAGGGTGAGGTCAAGTGGAAGGTGGGACAGGAGGCGGTGAGGTCCCGTGGTGGGAGGTCATAGGAGGCGGGGGGGGTCACTGTGGTGGGGATCATAGGAGGTGGTGATGTCCATGGTGGGGGTCATAGAGGTGGGGGGTCATGTAGAAAGGTGAGGTCAGGGGGGGGTGAGGTCACCAAGGGGGCGAGGTCATAGGGGGTGGTTGGGCCTTTGGAAGGGAGGTCATTGGAGGGGGGGGTCATGTGGTGGTGGTCTAGGAGGTGGTGATGTCATGTGGGGTGGTGAGGTCATAGGAGGTGGGAAGTCATGGGGATGGGGGGTCATAGGAGGTGGGAGGTCACTGGGATGGTGAGGTCATAAAAGGGGTGATGTCCTGTGGAGGGAGGTCAAAGGGGGTGGGAGGTCCCAAGGGATGGCGAGGGCTAGGAGGCGGGGAGGTCCCAAGGATGGGGGATCTTTGGGGGTCTGGGTCACCCAAGGATGGTGAGGTCATAGGAGGCGGTGAGGTCACTGTGGAAGGTGAGGTCAGAGGAGGCGGGGGGTCCTGTGGAAGTGAGGGCAAAGGGGGGGGATGTCACGTGGGAAAGGGGGGTCTAGGGGTGGGGAGGGTCACTGTGGAGGTGAGGTCAAAAGGGGGGTGATGTCACTGTGGATGGTGAGGTCATAGGAGGTGGTGAGGTCACTGTGAATGGTGATGTCATTGTGGATGGTGAGGTCACTGGAGGCCCTGAGGATGGATGGTTACTTTATAGGAGACAGTGAGGTCACTAATGATGGTGAAGTCTCTCAGTGAGACGGACAATAGGTTCAGTGATTATGAAGACGTCAGTGAAGCTGATGGGATGATAACACATTAGTAGTGTTGGATTATGGCGCGGTGTTGTCACATGATGTGTCATAAACCCCAAAAATTACTTAAAGAAATAGGGCCTAATTCACCTGGTACTTACGCCGTGTGTACGGTATAGGCTCCAAACTGGAGGGCGATGGGACTGAACATGCCGAGCTGATTTGCCACCTGCTGCATCCTGCGCAGACCCCGCTCCTTCTCTGTGTCTGCAAACTTGACCACCAGACTGGAGGAAGCGCCCTGCAAAACAGAGGATACCGACATGCTCTACGTGTACAGCACAGAGTATACCAGCATGCTCTACGTGTACAGCACGATATACGCTGCTTTCTGTACAGCACGAGTAACCAGCATGCTTTTCGTGTACAGCAAAGAGTAACCAAGCATGC